>OX411548.1:0-119004 GCA_948146395.1 Fragum whitleyi
TAACCCTAACCCTAACCCTAACCTAACCTAACCCTAACCCTACCCTAACCCTAACCCTAACCCTAACCCTAACCCTAACCTAACCCTACCCTAACCCTAACCCTAACCCTAACCCTAACCTAACCCTAACCCTAACCCTAACCCTAACCCTAACCCTAACCCTAACCCTAACCCTAACCCTAACCCTAACCCTAACCTAACCCTAACCCTAACCCTAACCCTAACCCTAACCCTAACCCTAACCCTAACCCTAACCCTAACCCTAACCCTAACCCTAACCACCTAACCCTAACCCTAACCCTAACCCTAACCCTAACCCTAACCCTAACCCTAACCCTAACCCTAACCCTAACCCTAACCCTAACCCTAACCCTAACCCTAACCCTAACCCTAACCCTAACCCTAACCCTAACCCTAACCCTAACCCTAACCCTAACCCTAACCCTAACCCTAACCCTAACCCTAACCCTAACCCTAACCCTAACCCTAACCCTAACCCTAACCTAACCCTAACCCTAACCCTAACCCTAACCCTAACCCTAACCCTAACCCTAACCCTAACCCTAACCCTAACCCTAACCCTAACCCTAACCCTAACCCTAACCCTAACCCTAACCCTAACCCTAACCCTAACCCTAACCCTAACCCTAACCCTAACCCTAACCCTAACCCTAACCCTAACCCTAACCTAACCCTAACCCTAACCCTAACCCTAACCCTAACCCTAACCCTAACCCTAACCCTAACCCTAACCCTAACCCTAACCCTAACCCTAACCCTAACCCTAACCCTAACCCTAACCCTAACCCTAACCCTAACCCTAACCCTAACCCTAACCCTAACCCTAACCCTAACCCTAACCCTAACCCTAACCCTAACCCTAACCCTAACCTAACCCTAACCCTAACCCTAACCCTAACCCTAACCCTAACCCTAACCCTAACCCTAACCCTAACCCTAACCCTAACCCTAACCCTAACCCTAACCCTAACCCTAACCCTAACCCTAACCCTAACCCTAACCCTAACCCTAACCCTAACCCTAACCCTAACCCTAACCCTAACCCTAACCCTAACCCTAACCCTAACCCTAACCCTAACCCTAACCCTAACCCTAACCCTAACCCTAACCCTAACCCTAACCCTAACCCTAACCCTAACCCTAACCCTAACCCTAACCCTAACCCTAACCCTAACCCTAACCCTAACCCTAACCCTAACCCTAACCCTAACCCTAACCCTAACCCTAACCCTAACCCTAACCCTAACCCTAACCCTAACCCTAACCCTAACCCTAACCCTAACCCTAACCCTAACCCTAACCCTAACCCTAACCCTAACCCTAACCCTAACCCTAACCCTAACCCTAACCCTAACCCTAACCCTAACCCTAACCCTAACCCTAACCCTAACCCTAACCCTAACCCTAACCCTAACCCTAACCCTAACCTAACCCTAACCCTAACCCTAACCTAACCCTAACCCTAACCCTAACCCTAACCCTAACCCTAACCCTAACCCTAACCCTAACCCTAACCCTAACCCTAACCCTAACCTAACCCTAACCCTAACCCTAACCCTAACCCTAACCCTAACCCTAACCCTAACCCTAACCCTAACCCTAACCCTAACCCTAACCCTAACCCTAACCCTAACCCTAACCCTAACCCTAACCCTAACCCTAACCCTAACCCTAACCCTAACCCTAACCCTAACCCTAACCCTAACCCTAACCCTAACCCTAACCCTAACCCTAACCCTAACCCTAACCCTAACCCTAACCCTAACCCTAACCCTAACCCTAACCCTAACCCCTAACCCTAACCCTAACCCTAACCCTAACCCTAACCCTAACCCTAACCCTAACCCTAACCCTAACCCTAACCCTAACCCTAACCCTAACCCTAACCCTAACCCTAACCCTAACCCTAACCCTAACCCTAACCCTAACCCTAACCCTAACCCTAACCCTAACCCTAACCCTAACCCTAACCCTAACCCTAACCCTAACCCTAACCCTAACCCTAACCCTAACCCTAACCCTAACCCTAACCCTAACCCTAACCCTAACCCTAACCCTAACCCTAACCCTAACCCTAACCCTAACCCTAACCCTAACCCTAACCCTAACCCTAACCCTAACCCTAACCCTAACCCTAACCCTAACCCTAACCCTAACCCTAACCCTAACCCTAACCCTAACCCTAACCCTAACCCTAACCCTAACCCTAACCCTAACCCTAACCCTAACCCTAACCCTAACCCTAACCCTAACCCTAACCCTAACCCTAACCCTAACCCTAACCCTAACCCTAACCCTAACCTAACCCTAACCCTAACCCTAACCCTAACCCTAACCCTAACCCTAACCCTAACCCTAACCCTAACCCTAACCCTAACCTAACCCTAACCCTAACCCTAACCCTAACCCTAACCCTAACCCTAACCCTAACCCTAACCCTAACCCTAACCCTAACCCTAACCCTAACCCTAACCCTAACCCTAACCCTAACCCTAACCCTAACCCTAACCCTAACCCTAACCCTAACCCTAACCCTAACCCTAACCCTAACCCTAACCCTAACCCTAACCCTAACCCTAACCCTAACCCTAACCCTAACCCTAACCTAACCCTAACCCTAACCCTAACCCTAACCCTAACCCTAACCCTAACCCTAACCCTAACCCTAACCCTAACCCTAACCCTAACCCTAACCCTAACCCTAACCCTAACCCTAACCCTAACCCTAACCCTAACCCTAACCCTAACCCTAACCCTAACCTAACCCTAACCCTAACCCTAACCCTAACCCTAACCCTAACCCTAACCCTAACCCTAACCCTAACCCTAACCCTAACCCTAACCCTAACCCTAACCCTAACCCTAACCCTAACCCTAACCCTAACCCTAACCCTAACCCTAACCCTAACCCTAACCCTAACCCTAACCCTAACCCTAACCCTAACCCTAACCCTAACCCTAACCCTAACCCTAACCCTAACCCTAACCCTAACCCTAACCCTAACCCTAACCCTAACCCTAACCCTAACCCTAACCCTAACCCTAACCCTAACCCTAACCCTAACCCTAACCCTAACCCTAACCCTAACCCTAACCCTAACCCTAACCCTAACCCTAACCCTAACCCTAACCCTAACCCTAACCCTAACCCTAACCCTAACCCTAACCCTAACCCTAACCCTAACCCTAACCCTAACCCTAACCCTAACCCTAACCCTAACCCTAACCCTAACCCTAACCCTAACCCTAACCCTAACCCTAACCCTAACCCTAACCCTAACCCTAACCCTAACCCTAACCCTAACCCTAACCCTAACCCTAACCCTAACCCTAACCCTAACCCTAACCCTAACCCTAACCCTAACCCTAACCCTAACCCTAACCCTAACCCTAACCCTAACCCTAACCCTAACCCTAACCCTAACCCTAACCCTAACCCTAACCCTAACCCTAACCCTAACCCTAACCCTAACCCTAACCCTAACCCTAACCCTAACCCTAACCCTAACCCTAACCCTAACCCTAACCCTAACCCTAACCCTAACCCTAACCCTAACCCTAACCCTAACCCTAACCCTAACCCTAACCCTAACCCTAACCCTAACCCTAACCCTAACCCTAACCCTAACCCTAACCCTAACCCTAACCCTAACCCTAACCCTAACCCTAACCCTAACCCTAACCCTAACCCTAACCCTAACCCTAACCCTAACCCTAACCCTAACCCTAACCCTAACCCTAACCCTAACCCTAACCCTAACCCTAACCCTAACCCTAACCCTAACCCTAACCCTAACCCTAACCCTAACCCTAACCCTAACCCTAACCCTAACCCTAACCCTAACCCTAACCCTAACCCTAACCCTAACCCTAACCCTAACCCTAACCCTAACCCTAACCCTAACCCTAACCCTAACCCTAACCCTAACCCTAACCCTAACCCTAACCCTAACCCTAACCCTAACCCTAACCCTAACCCTAACCCTAACCCTAACCCTAACCCTAACCCTAACCCTAACCCTAACCCTAACCCTAACCCTAACCCTAACCCTAACCCTAACCCTAACCCTAACCCTAACCCTAACCCTAACCCTAACCCTAACCCTAACCCTAACCCTAACCCTAACCCTAACCCTAACCCTAACCCTAACCCTAACCCTAACCCTAACCCTAACCCTAACCCTAACCCTAACCCTAACCCTAACCCTAACCCTAACCCTAACCCTAACCCTAACCCTAACCCTAACCCTAACCCTAACCCTAACCCTAACCCTAACCCTAACCCTAACCCTAACCCTAACCCTAACCCTAACCCTAACCCTAACCCTAACCCTAACCCTAACCCTAACCCTAACCCTAACCCTAACCCTAACCCTAACCCTAACCCTAACCCTAACCCTAACCCTAACCCTAACCCTAACCCTAACCCTAACCCTAACCCTAACCCTAACCCTAACCCTAACCCTAACCCTAACCCTAACCCTAACCCTAACCCTAACCCTAACCCTAACCCTAACCCTAACCCTAACCCTAACCCTAACCCTAACCCTAACCCTAACCCTAACCCTAACCCTAACCCTAACCCTAACCCTAACCCTAACCCTAACCCTAACCCTAACCCTAACCCTAACCCTAACCCTAACCCTAACCCTAACCCTAACCCTAACCCTAACCCTAACCCTAACCCTAACCCTAACCCTAACCCTAACCCTAACCCTAACCCTAACCCTAACCCTAACCCTAACCCTAACCCTAACCCTAACCCTAACCCTAACCCTAACCCTAACCCTAACCCTAACCCTAACCCTAACCCTAACCCTAACCCTAACCCTAACCCTAACCCTAACCCTAACCCTAACCCTAACCCTAACCCTAACCCTAACCCTAACCCTAACCCTAACCCTAACCCTAACCCTAACCCTAACCCTAACCCTAACCCTAACCCTAACCCTAACCCTAACCCTAACCCTAACCCTAACCCTAACCCTAACCCTAACCCTAACCCTAACCCTAACCCTAACCCTAACCCTAACCCTAACCCTAACCCTAACCCTAACCCTAACCCTAACCCTAACCCTAACCCTAACCCTAACCCTAACCCTAACCCTAACCCTAACCCTAACCCTAACCCTAACCCTAACCCTAACCCTAACCCTAACCCTAACCCTAACCCTAACCCTAACCCTAACCCTAACCCTAACCCTAACCCTAACCCTAACCCTAACCCTAACCCTAACCCTAACCCTAACCCTAACCCTAACCCTAACCCTAACCCTAACCCTAACCCTAACCCTAACCCTAACCCTAACCCTAACCCTAACCCTAACCCTAACCCTAACCCTAACCCTAACCCTAACCCTAACCCTAACCCTAACCCTAACCCTAACCCTAACCCTAACCCTAACCCTAACCCTAACCCTAACCCTAACCCTAACCCTAACCCTAACCCTAACCCTAACCCTAACCCTAACCCTAACCCTAACCCTAACCCTAACCCTAACCCTAACCCTAACCCTAACCCTAACCCTAACCCTAACCCTAACCCTAACCCTAACCCTAACCCTAACCCTAACCCTAACCCTAACCCTAACCCTAACCCTAACCCTAACCCTAACCCTAACCCTAACCCTAACCCTAACCCTAACCCTAACCCTAACCCTAACCCTAACCCTAACCCTAACCCTAACCCTAACCCTAACCCTAACCCTAACCCTAACCCTAACCCTAACCCTAACCCTAACCCTAACCCTAACCCTAACCCTAACCCTAACCCTAACCCTAACCCTAACCCTAACCCTAACCCTAACCCTAACCCTAACCCTAACCCTAACCCTAACCCTAACCCTAACCCTAACCCTAACCCTAACCCTAACCCTAACCCTAACCCTAACCCTAACCCTAACCCTAACCCTAACCCTAACCCTAACCCTAACCCTAACCCTAACCCTAACCCTAACCCTAACCCTAACCCTAACCCTAACCCTAACCCTAACCCTAACCCTAACCCTAACCCTAACCCTAACCCTAACCCTAACCCTAACCCTAACCCTAACCCTAACCCTAACCCTAACCCTAACCCTAACCCTAACCCTAACCCTAACCCTAACCCTAACCCTAACCCTAACCCTAACCCTAACCCTAACCCTAACCCTAACCCTAACCCTAACCCTAACCCTAACCCTAACCCTAACCCTAACCCTAACCCTAACCCTAACCCTAACCCTAACCCTAACCCTAACCCTAACCCTAACCCTAACCCTAACCCTAACCCTAACCCTAACCCTAACCCTAACCCTAACCCTAACCCTAACCCTAACCCTAACCCTAACCCTAACCCTAACCCTAACCCTAACCCTAACCCTAACCCTAACCCTAACCCTAACCCTAACCCTAACCCTAACCCTAACCCTAACCCTAACCCTAACCCTAACCCTAACCCTAACCCTAACCCTAACCCTAACCCTAACCCTAACCCTAACCCTAACCCTAACCCTAACCCTAACCCTAACCCTAACCCTAACCCTAACCCTAACCCTAACCCTAACCCTAACCCTAACCCTAACCCTAACCCTAACCCTAACCCTAACCCTAACCCTAACCCTAACCCTAACCCTAACCCTAACCCTAACCCTAACCCTAACCCTAACCCTAACCCTAACCCTAACCCTAACCCTAACCCTAACCCTAACCCTAACCCTAACCCTAACCCTAACCCTAACCCTAACCCTAACCCTAACCCTAACCCTAACCCTAACCCTAACCCTAACCCTAACCCTAACCCTAACCCTAACCCTAACCCTAACCCTAACCCTAACCCTAACCCTAACCCTAACCCTAACCCTAACCCTAACCCTAACCCTAACCCTAACCCTAACCCTAACCCTAACCCTAACCCTAACCCTAACCCTAACCCTAACCCTAACCCTAACCCTAACCCTAACCCTAACCCTAAACCCTAACCCTAAACCCTAACCCTAACCCTAACCCTAACCCTAACCCTAACCCTAACCCTAACCCTAACCCTAACCCTAACCCTAACCCTAACCCTAACCCTAACCCTAACCCTAACCCTAACCCGACCCCGTTACAGGCAGGAGGTTAGCACTCCATCCCCTGAGAGCAGGCGAGGGAGCTCATCACCATCTCAGCACAGCCCGCCGCGCCCCGACTGGGCTCGCTGTTGTCGTCCGCGGCAGCTGTCCAGCACTCCCTCGCCTGATCGCAGTCCGAGGGCATTGCCTACCATACCCCTGCAGAGAGACTTTAGGAAGTTAATCGGTGGCTACCGATCTGTCGTTACAAAACGGTTTGCTGCATTCCTACAATCCTCTGCAGGGGGGTTGTACTCCCTGAAGAGGGCCAGGGAGTACGCATTTACTATTGAGCACTTCATGATATACGTCGGTACATTTTCTGATTTCAGAAAGTTGCTGAAATCAGGAAATCTACCGGCGTATATAGACAGCCTGATAGAGGCAGGCAGGCGGCCCGACTCCTTACTATCATTCAGTCGGGTCCTGAAATGTTTTTGTCATTTTCTGGTCCGTGTACGCCGCATCACCGCGTCCCAGTCTGACCATATCTCCTCAGAATGCCTGGGGATTCAGAAAAAGTTTATTAAGGAGAGGGTGGTCCGACAGCACGCATTGATGCGGCTGCGCCATTTCAGGGCCACTAAAATAGACATATGTGATTTGTGTAAACACCCAGACGTCGATGTGCTAATAAGAGAAATGGCAGATAATGAAGCGGGGACCAGCAGATTTATCGATATAAGTAGATACCTGGCCTCCGTCTTGATTGTGGAGTCGGGCGCCCGGACAGGGACCATTGCCAACCTCCTCTGCGAGGAAGTCCTTAGAGCAGAGGAGGTCAATCTAGAAGGCCTGATCAGACACCTAGTGCTGGTCGGGTCACACAGGACCTCCCTGTCCGGGGTAGTCTACTTATCCCTGTCCCCCTTCGTATATAGTGCGCTCTTGAATCTTGTGGACGTGGCTGAACGTTTAGGGTCGGCGACCGTCTTCTGCACAGACGGCGGACAGGCTTTAAAGGCTTCTGAAGGTCGTGAAATGCTTGAGGCCGTCTGGCAGGAGACAGGCTTCTGTGCAATGTTTGGCCCCTTTACAGCTCCACCTAAAAGAAAACGAACCGCCAACATTGCACGGGTCTCTGACCCTAGCGACGCGGCCGGGACATCGACACAGCTGAGCCAAGAGACGGAGAGGAAAGATAACGTTCGTTCACAGGGGCCAACACAGGCGGCACAGACGGTACAGGAATTTAACGTCTATGGTGAGAGTGAGTTGCGCTCTCGTGATGCCTCTGTGCCGTCGGCGTCGGCCCCTGTGACGCCGGTACCCTCTATCTCCTCTCCGTCTCCATCGACCTCTAGGGTCGCCGCGTTTCCAGGGTCGTCAGGGTCGTCGACCCGAACATTTTGGAGCTCGAGTGAGACCAAAGGTCTCGAGGACCTTTTCGAGCAAGAGATCTTGTCCAGTAGACAATCTCGAAGAAAGGTTTCCATTGGCGTTATAAGAAGCAAGATCGCCAATACCCTGTATGAATCACATGATCCATACAGGGTAAGGGATAAACTTTGGAACCTTTCTTCGAAGAAAGGGTCTGATTAGGTCCTCGAGACCAAATGGCCAGAAAGTTCATGTCTTTGAATGCTTATTTATGTATAAATAGGGGTGTAACAATAGGTCGAACTATCGATGTATCGTGGTAGTTTACCTTGCATTAGCAATACATTGATAGCTTTTTTTCAAGTCAATAGATATCGCAATAGTTTTTCTGACTATCGATAGTTTACAATAGTTTTTTCTTGAAAATGAAAGAAGAACTATAGGTTTAGGCAACGCTGCCTTTCTGCATAGTTTTATCAGAGAATGAGGTCAAATCCATTTCTTTAAGGGAATATATGTAATTAACTTATTTGATCATTTACTTGCCATTTTCAAGGTAAACAGGATCTTGGAAGACCAATATAAAGTTATTGTCTAATAAAAGGTGGACACTTTAACATTGATTATTATCCATTTTTTCTGTAAAAACAACTATTGTGATAGTATGATACTAATTTTGAACTCAATAGTCACCCCTATGTATATATATATGTATTATAAAAAAAAAAAAAAAAAAAAAATATATAGTCCTATAAAAAATAAAAGATAAATCTGAAAAAAAAAAAAAAAAAAAAAAAAAAACTTGATTCCTCATCATATTTTATAATCATTGTAAATACCCTATTAAATTTTGTTGTATATATTATGTAAAAAGTAAATTTAACTAATTTATTGAAATGAAATTAATTTGTTGTAAATATCTTTTCCATTATCATCGATTCATCTAACATTCATTGTAAATATCCTAGTTCACATCATGTAAATATTGAAAATTTTATTTATTGGCAAATGAAATCTTTTGTAAATAGCTGATTTTCCCCCGTATAAGGTTTGGCCTCAACGTGGCGCGGGGGTGAACACCATTTGGTGGCTAACAAACCGTCTTTGTCAAGTGGTCTATATCTGAGCCATTGTGATCACCTTCTGTCCGTCGTCCGTCGTCAGTCTTCCGTCAACAATTTCTTTAAACGACATCTCCTCCTAAACTACTGTCCCAATTTACACCAAATTTTACAGAAATGTTACCCAGGTAGTTCCCTTCCAAAATTGCTAAAAGAATTGAAATCGGTGAAAAACTCTGGTTGCTTTGGCAACCAATTATTACAATTATTATCTGACAATTACAGTTGACCTTTCTCTTGTTCCATCAGGTTTCCCTTCTGTCAAGTAGCGATTCCTTTGTTGCAACAGGGCTAAATCGTTGTACACTGCTCTGTGAATTGAATTCCAAATAATGACAAGGAAACTGTTGTCCAACAGCCGAGTTATATCTTCTTGAAGGAAAATATCTGCCATCTTGCATCTTCTCCAGTCACTAGGTTTTTGTTCTCTTGCAATTATGTTCTAAATTATCAACCTTCGATTACCGGCAAGGGACAAAAACAGGTTATATTAAAATCATGAATAAAGTAAAAACTTATCTTTTGGTCCCCCTGATGCGTTTTATAAAGTTTTTTTAGTAGTTTGGATTGTTGAACAGACCTCGTCTCTGATTATTCCTGTTGACGGTATTGCAGTTTTCGTCGAATAAATATCCGAATTGACCGACTTCATGGGACATTTCTCTTGTTCCATCTGCTCTCTGAGAAGTATTTTCTTGGCATTTGCAGGCATCTTTACATTACATGCTTGAGCAATGTGTGAAAGAATAAGATTCGTCATCCGTCTGTGCGCAGTCATGTCAAATATTATGAACATCAACCATGACAAAACTGAAAGAAATAAAGATAATCCGATAACCTGTAAACACAGAATGAAAAATAAATCAATTATTGAGTACTTTTAAAATTCAACTAAGAAAGAGTTGATTTTCAGCAATTAACATGAAAGCAATTTGATTGCTTGGGTTATATTAAAATGATAGATAAAGTAAACACTTTCCTTTTTGTTTTCCTCATGCCATTTATAATGTTTTTGAAGTAGTTTGGATTGTTGAACAGACCTCGTCTCTGATTATTCCTGTTGACAGGAATACAGTTTTCGACGACTGAATATCCAACTTGACCGACTTCATGATGACCTTTCTCTTGTTCCATCTGCCCTCTCCGAGAAGTATTTTCTTGGCATTTGCAGGCATCTTTACATTCCATGCTTGAGCAATGTGTGAAAGAATAAGATTCGTCATCCGTCTGTGCGCAGTCATGTCAAATATTATGAACATCAACCATGACAAAACTGAAAGAAATAAAGATAATCCGATAACCTGTAAACACAGAATGAAAAATAAATCAATAATTGAGTACTTCTAAAATTCAACTAAGAAAGAGTTGATTTTCAGCAATTAACATGAAAGCAATTTGATTGCTTGGGTTATATTAAAATCATAGATAAAGTAAACACTTTCCTTTTTGTTTTCCTCATGCCATTTATAATGTTTTTGAAGTAGTTGAACAGACCTCGTCTCTGATTATTCCTGTTGACAGGATTACAGTTTTCGACGACTGAATATCCAACTTGACCGACTTCATGATGACCTTTCTCTTGTTTCATCTGTCCTCTCCGAGAAGTATTTTCTTGGCATTTGCAGGCAGCTTTACATTCTATGCTTGAGCAATGTGTGAAAGAATAAGATTCGTCATCCGTCTGTGCGCAGTCATGTCAAATATTATGAACATCAACCATGACAAAACTGAAAGAAATAAAGATAATCCGATAACCTGTAAACACAGAATGAAAAATAAATCAATTATTGAGTATTTTTAAAATTCAACTAAGAAAGAGTTGATTTTCAGCAATTAACATGAAAGCAATTTGATCGCTTGGGTTATATTAAAATGATAGATAAAGTAAACACTTTCCTTTTTTGTTTTCCTCATGCCATTTATAATGTTTTTGAAGTAGTTTGGATTGTTGAACAGACCTCGTCTCTGATTATTCCTGTTGACAGGATTACAGTTTTCGACGACTGAATATCCAACTTGACCGACTTCATGATGACCTTTCTCTTGTTTCATCTGCCCTCTCCGAGAAGTATTTTCTTGGCATTTGCAGGCAGCTTTACATTCTATGCTTGAGCAATGTGTGAAAGAATAAGATTCGTCATCCGTCTGTGCGCAGTCATGTCAAATATTATGAACATCAACCATGACAAAACTGAAAGAAATAAAGATAATCCGATAACCTGTAAACACAGAATGAAAAATAAATCAATTATTGAGTACTTTTAAAATTCAACTAAGAAAGTGTTGATTTTCAGCAATTAACATGAAAGCAATTTGATTGCTTGGGTTATATTAAAATGATAGATAAAGTAAACACTTTCCTTTTTGTTTTCCTTCTGCCATTTATAATGTTTTTGAAGTAGTTTGGATTGTTGAACAGACCTCGTCTCTGATTATTCCTGTTGACAGGATTACAGTTTTCGACGACTGAATATCCAACTTGACCGACTTCATGATGACCTTTCTCTTGTTCCATCTGCCCTCTCCGAGAAGTATTTTCTTGGCATTTGCAGGCATCTTTACATTCCATGCTTGAGCAATGTGTGAAAGAATAAGATTCGTCATCCGTCTGTGCGCAGTCATGTCAAATATTATGAACATCAACCATGACAAAACTGAAAGAAATAAAGATAATCCGATAACCTGTAAACACAGAATGAAAAATATATCAATTATTGAGTTCTTCTTAAATTGAAAAAAAGAAAGAGTTGATTTTCAGCAATTAACATGAAAACAATTTGATTGCTTGGGTTATATTAAAATCATAGATAAAGTAAACACTTACCTTTTGGTTCTCCTGATGTCATTTATAATGTTTTTGAAGTAGTTTGGATTGTTGAACAGACCTCGGCTCTGATTATTCCTGTTGACAGGATTACAGTTTTCGTCGAATGAATATCCAACTTGACCGACTTCATGATGACCTTTTTCTTGTTCCATCTGCTCTCTCTCTTGAGAAGTATTTTCTTGGCATTTGCAGGCATCTTTACTCCCATGCTTGAGCAATGTGTGAAAGAATAAGATTCGTCATCCGTCCGTGCGCAGTCATGCCAATATTATGAACATCAACCATGACAAAACTGAAAGAAATAAAGATAATCCGATAACCTGTAAACACAGAATGAAAAATATATCAATTATTGAGTTCTTCTTAAATTGAAAAAAAGAAAGAGTTGATTTTCAGCAATTAACATGAAAGCAATTTGATTGCTTGGGTTATATTAAAAGCATAGATAAAGTAAACACTTTCCTTTTTGTTTTCCTCATGCCATTTATAATGTTTTTGAAATAGTTTGGATTGTTGAACAGACCTCGTCTCTGATTATTCCTGTTGACAGGATTACAGTTTTCGACGACTGAATATCCAACTTGACCGACTTCATGATGACCTTTTTCTTGTTCCATCTGCTCTCTCTGAGAAGTATTTTCTTGGCATTTGCAGGCATCTTTACATTCCATGCTTGAGCAATGTGTGAAAGAATAAGATTCGTCATCCGTCTGTGCGCAGTCATGTCCAATATTATGAACATCAACCATGACAAAACTGAAAGAAATAAAGATAATCCGATAACCTGTAAACACAAAATGAAAACTAAATCAATAATTGAGTACTTCTTAAATTCAACTCAGAAAGAGTTGATTTTCAGCAATTAACATGAAAGCAATTTGATTGCTTGGGTTATATTAAAATCATAGATAAAGTAAACACTTTCCTTTTTTGTTTCCCTCATGCCATTTATAATGTTTTTGAAGTAGTTTGGATCGTTGAACAGACCTCGTCTCTGATTATTCCTGTTGACAGGATTACAGTTTTCGACGACTTAATATCCAACTTGACCGACTTCATGATGACCTTTCTCTTGTTGCATTTGCTCTCGAAGAAGTATTTTCTTGGCATTTGCAGGCATCTTTACATTCCATGCTTGAGCAATGTGTGAAAGAATAAGATTCGTCATCCGTCTGTGCGCAGTCATGTCAAATATTATGAACATCAACCATGACAAAACTGAAAGAAATAAAGATAATCCAATAACCTGTAAGCAAAAAATGAAAAAGAAATCAATTATTGAGTACCTTTTGGTTCTCCTGATGCCATTTATAATGTTTTTAGCTCACCTGAGCACGAAGTGCTCAAGGTGAGCTATTGGGATCGTAGAATGTCCGTCGTCCGTTGTCAGTCGTGCGTCGTCCGTCGTGCGTCGTCCACAATTTCTTTAAACATCTTCTCCTCCTAATCCAGTGGGCCAATCTTGATGAACCTTGGCAGGGATGTTCCTTGGGTCAAGCTCTACCAAAGTTGTTCAAATAAATGAAATCCACCCTTCACTTTCCCTTTACCCTTAACAAAAAGGGTGAAAATATGAAAATCTTTAAAAATCTTCTCCTCTGAAACCAGAAGGCAGACAGCTTTCATATTTAGTATGTAGCATCATCTAGTGGACCTCTACCAAGTTTGTTCACATCAAGACCCTGGGGTCATATTTGGGCTTTGCCCGGGCCCAACCCTTTTTACGTAAACTCAAAGAGCGAAAATCTTTAAAAATCTTCTTCTCTGTAACCAGATGGCAGACAGCTTAAATATTTGGTGTGTAGCATCACCTAGTGGGCCTCTACAAAGTTTGTTCACAACAAGACCGTTGGGTCATATTTGGGCTTTGCACGGGCGCATCCCTTTATCTCTTCAGAGCACGAAGGGTAAAAAAATGAAAATCTTCAAAAATCTTCTTCTATGAAACCAGAAGGCAGACAGCTTTCATATTTGGTATGTAGCATCATCTAGTGGACCTCTACCAAGTTTGTTCACATCAAGACCCTGGGGTCATATTTGGGCTTTGCCCGGGCCCATCCCTTTTTACATAGACTCAAAGAGCGAAAATCTTTAAAAATCTTCTTCTCTGTAACCAGATGGCAGACAGCTTAAATATTTGGTGTGTAGAATCACCTAGTGGGCCTCTACCAAGTTTGTTCATAGCAAGACCGTTGGGTCATATTTGGGCTTTGCACGGGCGCATCCCTTTATCTCTTAAGAGCACGAAGGGTAAAAAAATGAAAATCTTCTTCTATCAAACCAGAAGGCAGACAGCTTTCATATTTGGTATGTAGCATCATCTAGTGGACCTCTACCAAGTTTGTTCACATCAAGACCCTGGGGTCATATTTGGGCTTTGCCCGGGCCCAACCCTTTTTACATAGACTCAAAGAGCGAAAATCTTTAAAAATCTTCTTCTCCGTAACCAGATGGCAGACAGCTAAAATATTTGGTGTGTAGCATCATCTAGTGGGCCTCTACCAAGTTTGTTCAGAACAAGACCGTTGGGTCATATTTGGGCTTTGCACGGGCGCTTCCCTTTATCTCTTAAGAGCACGAGGGGTAAAAAATGAAAATCTTCAAAAATCTTCTTCTATGAAACCAGAAGGCAGACAGCTTTCATATTTAGTATGTAGCATCATCTAGTGGACCTCTACCAAGTTTGTTCACATCAAGACCCTGGGGTCATATTTGGGCTTTGCCCGGGCCCAACCCTTTTTACATAGACTCAAAGAGCGAAAATCTTTAAAAATCTTCTTCTCTGTAACCAGATGGCAGACAGCTTAAATATTTGGTGTGTAGCATCACGTAGTGGGCGTCTACAAAGTTTGTTCATAGCAAGACCGTTGGGTCATATTTGGGCTTTGTACGGGCGCATCCCTTTATCTCTTAAGAGCACGAAGGGTAAAAAAATGAAAATCTTCAAAAATCTTCTTCTATGAAACCAGAAGGCAGACAGCTTTCATATTTGGTATGTAGCATTATCTAGTGGACCTCTACCGAGTTTGTTCACATCAAGACCCTGGGGTCATATTTGGGCTTTGCCCGGGCCCATCCCTTTTTACATAGACTCAAAGAGCGAAAATCTTTAAAAATCTTCTTCTCTGTAACCAGATGGCAGACAGCTTAAATATTTGGTGTGTAGCATCACCTAGTGGGCCTGTACCAAGTTTGTTCATAAAAAGACCGTTGGGTCATATTTTGGCTTTGCACGGGCGCATCCCTTTATCTCTTAAGACCACGAAGGGTAAAAAAATGAAAATCTTCAAAAATCTTCTTCTATGAAACCAGAAGGCAGACAGCTTTCATATTTGCTGTGTACATACCAAGTTTGTTCACATCAAGACCCTGGGGTCATATTTGGGCTTTTCCCAGGCCCAACCCTTTTTACATAGACTCAAAGGGCGAAAATCTTTAAAAATCTTCTTCTCTGTAACCAGATGGCAGACAGCTTAAATATTTGGTGTGTAGCATCACCTAGTGGGCCTCTACCAAGTTTGTTCAGAACAAGACCGTTGGGTCATATTTGGGCTTTGCACGGGCGCATCCCTTTATCTCTTAAGAGCACGAAGGGTAAAAAAATGAAAATCTTCAAAAATCTTCTTCTATGAAACCAGAAGGCAGACAGCTTTCATATTTGGTATGTAGCATCATCTAGTGGACCTCTACCAAGTTTGTTCACATCAAGACCCTGGGGTCATATTTGGGCTTTGCCCGGGCCCAACCCTTTTTACATAGACTCAAAGAGCGAAAATCTTTAAAAATCTTCTTCTCTGTAACCAGATGGCAGACAGCTTAAATATTTGGTGTGTAGCATCACCTAGTGGGCCTCTACAAAGTTTGTTCATAACAAGACCGTTGGGTCATATTTGGGCTTTGTACGGGCGCATCCCTTTATCTCTTAAGAGCACGAAGGGTAAAAAAAATGAAAATCTTCAAAAATCTTCTTCTATGAAACCAGAAGGCAGACAGCTTTCATATTTGGTATGTAGCATCATCTAGTGGACCTCTACCAAGTTTATTCACATCAAGACCCTGGGGTCATATTTGGGCTTTGCCCGGGCCCATCCCTTTTTACATAGACTCAAAGAGCGAAAATCTTTAAAAATCTTCTTCTCTGTAACCAGATGGCAGACAGCTAAAATATTTGGTGTGTAGCATCACCTAGTGGGCCTCTACCAAGTTTGTTCATAACAAGACCGTTGGGTCATATTTGGGCTTTGTACGGGCGCATCCCTTTATCTCTTAAGAGCACGAAGGGTAAAAAAATGAAAATCTTCAAAATCTTCTTCTATGAAACCAGAAGGCAGACAGCTTTCATATTTGGTATGTAGAATCATCTAGTGGACCTCTACCAAGTTTGTTCACATCAAGACCCTGGGGTCATATTTGGGCTTTGCCCGGGCCCATCCCTTTTTACATAGACTCAAAGAGCGAAAATCTTTAAAAATCTTCTTCTCTGTAACCAGATGGCAGACAGCTTAAATATTTGGTGTGTAGCATCACCTAGTGGGCCTCTACCAAGTTTGTTCATAAAAAGACCGTTGGGTCATATTTTGGCTTTGCACGGGCGCATCCCTTTATCTCTTAAGAGCACGAAGGGTAAAAAAATGAAAATCTTCAAAAATCTTCTTCTATGAAACCAGAAGGCAGACAGCTTTCATATTTGGTATGTAGCATCATCTAGTGGACCTCTACCAAGTTTGTTCACATCAAGACCCTGGGGTCATATTTGGGCTTTTCCCGGGCCCAACCCTTTTTACATAGACTCAAAGAGCGAAAATTTTTAAAAATCTTCTTCTCTGTAACCAGATGGCAGACAGCTTAAATATTTGGTGTGTAGCATCACCTAGTGGGCCTCTACCAAGTTTGTTCAGAACAAGACCGTTGGGTCTTATTTGGTCTTTGCACGGGCGCATCCCTTTATCTCTTAAGAGCACGAAGGGTAAAAAAATGAAAATCTTCAAAAATCTTCTTCTATGAAACCAGAAGGCAGACAGCTTTCATATTTGGTATGTAGCATCATCTAGTGGACCTCTACCAAGTTTGTTCACATCAAGACCCTGGGGTCATATTTGGGCTTTGCCCGGGCCCATCCCTTTTTACATAGACTCAAAGAGCGAAAATCTTTAAAAATCTTCTTCTCTGTAACCAGATGGCAGACAGCTTAAATATTTGGTGTGTAGCATCACCTAGTGGGCCTCTACCAAGTTTGTTCAGAACAAGACCGATTGGGTCATATTTGGGCTTTGCACGGGCGCATCCCTTTATCTCTTAAGAGCACGAAGGGTAAAAAAATGAAAATCTTCAAAAATCTTCTTCTATGAAACCAGAAGGCAGACAGCTTTCATATTTGGTATGTAGCATCATCTAGTGGACCTCTACCAAGTTTGTTCACATCAAGACCCTGGGGTCATATTTGGGCTTTGCCAGGGCCCATCCCTTTTTACATAGACTCAAAGAGCGAAAATCTTTAAAAATCTTCTTCTCTGTAACCAGATGGCAGACAGCTTAAATATTTGGTGTGTAGCATCACCTAGTGGGCCTCTACCAAGTTTGTTCATAAAAAGACCGTTGGGTCATATTTTGGCTTTGCACGGGCGCATCCCTTTATCTCTTAAGAGCACGAAGGGTAAAAAAATGAAAATCTTCAAAAATCTTCTTCTATGAAACCAGAAGGCAGACAGCTAAAATATTTGGTGTGTAGCATCACCTAGTGGGCCTCTACCGAGTTTGTTCAGAACTTGACCGTTGGGTCATATTTGGGCTTTGCACGGGCGCATCCCTTTATCTCTTAAGAGCACGAAGGGTAAAAAAATGAAAATCTTCAAAAATCTTCTTCTATGAAACCAGAAGGCAGACAGCTTTCATATTTGGTATGTAGCATCATCTAGTGGACCTCTACCAAGTTTGTTCACATCAAGACCCTGGGGTCATATTTGGGCTTTGCCCGGGCCCAACCCTTTTTACATAGACTCAAAGAGCGAAAATATTTAAAAATCTTCTTCTCTGTAACCAGATGGCAGACAGCTTAAATATTTGGTGTGTAGCATCACCTAGTGGGCCTCTACAAAGTTTGTTCATAACAAGACCGTTGGGTCATATTTGGGCTTTGTACGGGCGCATCCCTTTATCTCTTAAGAGCACGAAGGGTAAAAAAATGAAAATCTTCAAAAATCTTCTTCTATGAAACCAGAAGGCAGACAGCTTTCATATTTGGTATGTAGCATCATCTAGTGGACCTCTACCAAGTTTGTTCACATCAAGACCCTGGGGTCATATTTGGGCTTTGCCAGGGCCCATCCCTTTTTACATAGACTCAAAGAGCGAAAATCTTTAAAAAACTTCTTCTCTGTAACCAGATGGCAGACAGCTTAAATATTTGGTGTGTAGCATCACCTAGTGGGCCTCTACCAAGTTTGTTCATAACAAGACCGTTGGGTCATATTTGGGCTTTGCACGGGTGCATCCCTTTATCTCTTAAAGCACGAAGGGTAAAAAAATGAAAATCTTCAAAAATCTTCTTCTATGAAACCAGAAGGCAGACAGCTTTCATATTTGGTATGTAGCATCATCTAGTGGACCTCTACCAAGTTTGTTCACATCAAGACCCTGGGGTCATATTTGGGCTTTTCCCGGGCCCAACCCTTTTTACATAGACTCAAAGAGCGAAAATCTTTAAAAATCTTCTTCTCTGTAACCAGATGGCAGACAGCTTAAATATTTGGTGTGTAGCATCACCTAGTGGGCCTCTACCAAGTTTGTTCATAACAAGACCGTTGGGTCATATTTGGGCTTTGCACGGGCGCATCCCTTTATCTCTTAAGACCACGAAGGGTAAAAAAATGAAAATCTTCAAAAATCTTCTTCTATGAAACCAGAAGGCAGACAGCTTTCATATTTGGTATGTAGCATCATCTAGTGGACCTCTACCAAGTTTGTTCACATCAAGACCCTGGGGTCATATTTGGGCTTTGCCCGGGCCCATCCCTTTTTACATAGACTCAAAGAGCGAAAATATTTAAAAATCTTCTTCTCTGTAACCAGATGGCAGACAGCTTAAATATTTGGTGTGTAGCATCACCTAGTGGGCCTCTACCAAGTTTGTTCATAACATGACCCTGGGGTCATATTTGGGCTTTGCACGGGCGCATCCCTTTATCTCTTAAGAGCACGAAGGGTAAAAGAATGAAAATCTTCAAAAATCTTCTTCTATGAAACCAGAAGGCAGACAGCTTTCATATTTGGTATGTAGCATCATCTAGTGGACCTCTACCAAGTTTGTTCACATCAAGACCCTGGGGTCATATTTGGGCTTTGCCCGGGCCCAACCCTTTTTACATAGACTCAAAGAGCGAAAATATTTAAAAATCTTCTTCTCTGTAACCAGATGGCAGACAGCTTAAATATTTGGTGTGTAGCATCACCTAGTGGGCCTCTACAAAGTTTGTTCATAACAAGACCGTTGGGTCATATTTGGGCTTTGTACGGGCGCATCCCTTTATCTCTTAAGAGCACGAAGGGTAAAAAAATGAAAATCTTCAAAAATCTTCTTCTATGAAACCAGAAGGCAGACAGCTTTCATATTTGGTATGTAGCATCATCTAGTGGACCTCTACCAAGTTTGTTCACATCAAGACCCTGGGGTCATATTTGGGCTTTGCCCGGTCCCATCCCTTTTTACATAGACTCAAAGAGCGAAATCCTTTAAAAATATTCTTCTCTGTAACTAGATGGCAGACAGCTTAAATATTTGGTGTGTAGCATCACCTAGTGGGCCTCTACAAAGTTTGTTCATAACAAGACCGTTGGGTCATATTTGGGCTTTGCACGGGCGCATCCCTTATCTCTTAAGAGCACGAAGGGTAAAAAAATGAAAATCTTGAAAAATCTTCTTCTATGAAACCAGAAGGCAGACAGCTTTCATATTTGGTATGTAGCATCATCTAGTGGACCTCTACCAAGTTTGTTCACATCAAGACCTTGGGGTAATATTTGGGCTTTTCCCGGGCCCAACCCTTTTTACTTAGACTCAAAGAGCGAAAATCTTTAAAAATCTTCTTCTCAGTAACCAGATGGCAGACAGCTTAAATATTTGGTGTGTAGCATCACCTACCTAACCTCTACCAAGTTTGTTCATAACAAGACCGTTGGGTCATATTTGGGCTTTGCACGGGCGCATCCCTTTATCTCTTAAGAGCACGAAGGGTAAAAAAATGAAAATCTTCAAAAATCTTCTTCTATGAAACCAGAAGGCAGACAGCTTTCATATTTAGAATGTAGCATCATCTTATAGACCTCTTCCAAGTTTGTTCATATCAAGACCGTGGGGTCACTTTTGGGGTCCGCCCGGGTGCATCCCTTTTTAAATAGAATCAAAGAGCAAAAGGCATATCCGTCTTGCTGTTCGCTGAAAACGTTCCATGGTATTGATCTTAGGCAATTGTCTTCTTTTTGACATCTGCCTATCTAATTAATGTGATGTCCCAGGGGGTCATAGAGACTCGGGTGAGCGATCTAGGACCATCTTGGTCCTCTTGTTTTAGTAGTTTGGATTGTTGAACAGACCTCGTCTCTGATTATTCCTGTTGACATGACAGTTTTCGACGAATGAATATCCATTTTGACCGACTTCATGATGACCTTTTTCTTGTTCCATCTGCTCCCTCTGAGAAGTATTTTCTTGGCATTTGCAGGCATGTTTACATTCCATACTTGAGCAATGTTTGAAAGAATAAGATTCGTCATCCGTCTGTGCGCAGTCATGTAAAATATTATGAATATCAACCATGACAAAACTGAAAGAAATTAAGATAGTCTGATAACCTGTAAACACAAAATGAAGAAGAAATTAATTATTGAGTACTTCTCAAATTGAAAAAAGAAAGAGTTGATTTTAAGCAATTAACATAAAATCAATTTGATTGCTTAAGGCAAAACAGTTGTAACTGACTTTAATTTCCATCAGTTGGATTGATTGATTGAATGAATGGGGTTTTATGCCGCTTTCAACATTATTTCAGTTACAGTCAAATCTGTGTGAGCGGCCAACTATGCACAGCGGCCAATCTGCCGACAGCGGCCACTCGATTTCCCCCCGTGCAAATTCCTTCTTTAATTGCACTGTGTATAGCGTGATCTCCTGAAACGCGGCCGGCGGTCACCTTAATTGGTCCAATTCCAACAGTATATCACACCTATACAACGGTCATCTGACAAAACACGCGACTTAATTAGTCGTGTTCGAAAAAATCGATAATCACCACTATAGTAAACAGTCGAAGTCGCCTTATCGTAATGTACAAGTTATAAATAACCAATAATTGATTTAATCCCGTGTTGTCGATTAAATGACGTGTAATTGGCCATTATTATTTATTTGATCTACTTGAATGATGATAATTAATTAAATGCTATGGAATTTATAGGTTGTCGGGTCTCTTTAAATAAAATGATCTTGAGCATTACAGGTTGTTTACACATTTAGCAAACTGATTCTCGAGGTCTTTAAAATGGACGAAAACCTACTTTCGATATCGAATCTCGCCATAATGTCGCTTTTTAAACGTAAGTTCCTCTCTCTAGAGGATCGTGTGAAAGTGATATGCTTGCTTGAATCTGGGTGTTCTTCCAAGATTATTGCTAATGAGTTCGGCGTAGGTCTTACGCAGGTCCATACCGTGGCTGAACGCAAACGAGAAATTCTCGATGAATATGAGTCATGCGTTTTCACAATATTTTTTTTATTTTTATGGTATGATTCCTTATTCTTTTAATGACAAACACTTAAAATGAAACTTTGGAATTGCTTAGAATTTGGAGAAGGCTATAGTTTTGCGATCTGGTATTGAGCTAAACAAAATTGGTACGACAAAATGGCCGCCCTAAGGATACTGTGAACAGCAGCCAATCTGTGTACAGCAGCCAATTTGGGCCTCTCCCTTGACTGGCTGCTGTACACAGATTCGACTGTATATCGCGGCGGCTGGAGCACCTAACAATGGGTTCCTGGTATATCTATCACCAGTACTACCACCACATTCTTTCCTAGCCTCCAGCCGCTATCTCACATAGGTCTACGATTATCAACCCATTGGTGAGAGATATATAGTCGGAAAGAATGAGTGCCGCCGTCATCCATCAGTTGGAAAATACATGCATTTTGAACGAAATAATTAACACTTAGAAAGCAAAGCAAAATGCGGAAGCAGAAAAACAAAAAAGCAATGTTAACTTGTTAAGCAACAACATAGGCACCTGCAGTTCTCCCCGTCCCACGATCCTATCAGACTCTGAAAAGGATTTAGACCTATTGTTTTCCTGTAGCGTTGAGGTAGCGAATTCCAGAGCCTTGGAGCAGCAGAACGGAAACAGTTCCATAACTGGTGATTCTTACCTGTGGAATCTCAACCTTCATAGAATACCTAAAAGAATATGAAGAATCTTTAATTGAGATTAAGTTCAACATCATGGCAAGAAGAGACTGGTGCACGTGTTTTTCGTGCATTTTCCCGCCCTTTGTCATACTACAGTGGATGTGACGGAAGTGGTTTTAAGCGTCACAACAATGGTAAAACGAATGACCACGGAAAATATTCGATTTTGTACTCGGAAACAACTTCAAGTTTGGACGGATTACATTAAAAACAATTACAAGTCGAGATTGATTACAAAGCCACACAATTATCTCCCCTTGGTAAAAGTTTATAAGCAACCCAAAAGTCTTACCCAAAGGCTCTATTGACCTTTGCAAAATCCTTTAAAGGACTCCTCACAATATATTCGACATGTGCATTCAGGAAGGACTTCGAAACAAACTTAAAGCGATTGGGACCAATCAGGACTTGACATTGATAAACAAGTACAAAATTATCGCCCCTTTCTAAGAGTTAAGGTCGACCCAAAATACTTACCCAAAGGCCCTCGAAACATTGTTTGACCCGCCCTCTTTCGCTAGTCGATCCATAACACAAATAACAATCCGTAACCCAGAGCACTTCAAATATGACCTGTATCAATAGTTCTTTGAACGCGGACTTCATTCCAAAAAGACAGTTTGAGTTATCTCCCTTTTGAAAAGACTTATAAGCAACCCAAGATTCTTACCCAAAGGCCCTTGATATATAAACCTTTGAAAAATGTTAAAAGGAATGACCACGGAAAATATAAGCTTTTGTACTCGGAAAGGACTTCAAGTTTTGACTTATAACATTGGGAATAAAGAGAAGTTGACATTGATTTCAAAGCCGCACAATTAAGATAAGATAAGATAAGATAAGATAAGATTTATTTAAAGTCGGCAAGACAGCATAACAAAACAACATAAGCTAACATTAGCTTTTGAACCGACTACATATAAAGCATTCTAAGGTTAACATGAAGTTTAAAACGTATAGAAACCAGGTTATTAATATTAAAGAAGTAGATAAATAAATGAAAAAGTTTTACCCTCCCTTCCCTTCCCTTTTCCTGAGTAGTATCAAGTACTACTACCAGCAGGAAACAAACCCTCGATGAAATAATACAGAGGTGTACTTTCATCAAGAGGGGCCCCATCCCCATTTCTGATAAGATCTTAAAAATAGACTTTATTTAATTAAAAATTATGAAGGATGATACAAAACTGAGTAAATAACTTTCTAAAAAAGATATCAGTTTCAGGTCATTGCTATATTCAGAATATTGCTATATAAAGCACAGGTATAAGTTTACAAAATACAAGAGATGATTATCACATTTATAAAAGTAAAAGCATTATTAAGATTTGATTTATAGAATTGATTAGTGTACATAAGCTTAAATGAGAAATAAAAATTCAAACTACAAAGCCCACCCATCCCCTTTCCTAAGTAGTATTGGAACCCTACTACCACAAGGAAGCCCCATTAATTATCGCCCCTTAGTAAAAATTCATAAGTGACCCAAATGTCTTACCCAAAGGCCCTTAATATATTAACCTTTGAAAAATGGTAAAAGGACTTCTCACAATATATTCGACTTTTGCATTCAGAAAGGACTTTGAAACATAATTTAAGCGATTGGGAATAATCAGGACTTGACTTTGATAAAAAAAAAAGTACAAAATTATCGCCCCTTTCTAAGAGTTAAGGTCGACCCAAAATACTTACCCAAAGGCCCTCGAAACATTATTAGACCCGCCTTCTTTCGCTAGTCGATCAATGACACAAATAACAATCCGTAACCCAGAGGACTTCAAATATGAACTGTATCTATAGTTCTTTGAACGCGGACTTCATTCCAAAAAGAAAGTTTGAGTTATCTCCCTTTTGAAAAGACTTATAAGCAACCCAAGATTCTTACCCAAAGGCCCTTGATATATTAACCGTTGAAAAATGGTAAAAGGACTTCTCACAATATATTCGACTATTGCATTCAGAAAGGACTTCGAAACATAATTTAAGCGATTGGGAATAATCAGGACTTGACTTTGATTAAAAAAAAGTACAAAATTATCGCCCCTTTCTAAGAGTTAAGGTCGACCCAAAATACTTACCCAAAGGCCCTCGAATCATTGTTTGACCCGCCTTCTTTCGGTAGTCGACCAATGACACTAATAACAGACCGTAACCCAGAGGACTTCAGATATGACCTGTACCTATAGTTCTTTGAAAGGGGACTTCATTCCAAAAAGGAACTTTGAATTATCTCCCCTTTGAAAAAACTTATAAGCAACCCAAGATTCTTACCCAAAGGCCCTTGATATATTAACAGCCGCCACCATAGCGCAGTTGGTTAGGCATAAGACTTCCAATCTGGAAGTCGTGGGTTCGATCCCCAGTGGCGGCAAATATCCTTTCCGATGTTTGTCTCTCACCAATGGTTAGATGATCGTAAACCTATGTGAGATAGCAGTCGGAGGCTAGGAAAGGATGTAATGGTAGTACAGGTGAAAGAAATACCTGGAATCCATTGTTAGGTGCTCCGGCCGCCGCGATATAACTGAAATAATGTTGAAAGCGGCGTTAAACTCCATTCAATCAATCAATCAATTGATATATTAACCTTTGAAAAATGGTAACCCAGAGGACTTCAAATATGACCTGTATCTATAGTTCTTTGAACGCGGACTTCATTCCAAAAAGACAGTTTGAGTTATCTCCCTTTTGAAAAGACTTATAAGCAACCCAAGATTCTTACCCAAAGGCCCTTGATATATTAACCTTTGAGAAATGGTAAAAGGAATGACCACGGAAAATATAAGCTTTTGTACTCGGAAAGGACTTCAAGTCTTGACTGATAACATTGGGAATAATGTGAAGTTGACATTGATTTCAAAGCCGCACAATTATCTCCCCTTAGTAAAAATTCATAAGCGACCCAAAAGTCTAACCCAATGGCCCTTGATATATTAACCGTTGAAAAATGGTAAAAGGACTTCTCACAATATATTCGACTTTTGCATTCAGAAAGGACTTCGAAACATAAATTAAGCGATTGGAAATAATCAGGACTTGACTTTGATAAAAAAAGTACAAAATTATCGCCCCTTTCTAAGAGTTAAGGTCGACCAAAATACTTACCCAAAGGCCCTCGAAACATTATTAGACCCGCCTTCTTTCGCTAGTCGATCAATGACACAAATAACAATCCGTAACCCAGAGGACTTCAAATATGACCTGTATCCATAGTTCTTTGAACGCGGACTTCATTCCAAAAAGAAAGTTTGAGTTATCTCCCTTTTCAAAAGACTTATAAGCAACCCAAGATTCTTACCCAAAGGCCCTTGATATATTAACCGTTGAAAAATGGTAAAAGGACTTCTCACAATATATTCGACTATTGCATATAGAAAGGACTTCGAAACATAATTTGAGCGATTGGGAATAATCAGGACTTGACTTTGATTAAAAAAAAGTACAAAATTATCGCCCCTTTCTAAGAGTTAAGGTCGACCCAAAATACTTACCCAAAGGCCCTCGAATCATTGTTTGACCCGCCTTCTTTCGGTAGTCGATCAATGACACAAATAACAGACCGTAACCCAGAGGACTTCAGATATGACCTGTACCTATAGTTCTTTGAAAGGGGACTTCATTCCAAAAAGGAACTTTGAATTATCTCCCCTTTGAAAAGACTTATAAGCAACCCAAGATTCTTACCCAAAGGCCCTTGATATATTAACAGCCGCCACCATAGCGCAGTTGGTTAGGCATAAGACTTCCAATCTGGAAGTCGTGGGTTCGATCCCCGGTGGCGGCAAATATCCTTTCCGACGTTTGTCTCTCACCAATGGGTAGATAATCGTAAACCTATGTGAGATAGCAGTCGGAGGCTAGGAAAGGATGTAATGGTAGTACAGGTGAGAGAAATAACTGGAATCCATTGTTAGATGCTCCGGCCGCCGCGATATAACTGAAATAATGTTGAAAGCGGCGTAAAACTCTAACAATCAATCAATCAATTGATATATTAACCTTTGAAAAATGGTAACCCAGAGGACTTCAAATATGACCGGTATCTATAGTTCTTTGAACGCGGACTTCATTCCAAAAAGACAGTTTGAGTTATCTCCCTTTTGAAAAGACTTATAAGCAACCCAAGATTCTTACCCAAAGGCCCTTGATATATAAACCTTTGAGAAATGGTAAAAGGAATGACCACGGAAAATATAAGCATTTGTACTCGGAAAGGACTTCAAGTCTTGACTGATAACATTGGGAATAATGAGAAGTTGACATTGATTTCAAAGCCGCACAATTATCTTCCCTTAGTAAAAAAGACACAAATAACAGACCGTAACCCAGAGGACTTCAGATATGACCTGTACCTATAGTTCTTTGAAAGGGGACTTCATTCCAAAAAGGAATTTTGAATTATCTCCCCTTTGAAAAGACTTATAAGCAACCCAAGATTTTTACCCAAAGGCCCTTGATATATTAACAGCCGCCACCATAGCGCAGTTGGTTAGGCATAAGACTTCCAATCTGGAAGTCGTGGGTTCGATCCCCGGTGGCTGCAAATATCCTTTTCGACGTTTGTCTCTCACCATTGGGTAGATAATCGTAAACCTATGTGAGATAGCAGTCGGAGGCTAGGAAAGGATGTAACGGTAGTACAGGTGAGAGAAATACCTGGAATCCATTGCTAGGTGCTCCGGCCGCCGCGATATAACTGAAATAATGTTGAAAGCGGCGTTAAACTCCATTCAATCAATCAATCAATTGATATATTAACCTTTGAAAAATGGTAAAAGGAATGACCACGGAAAATATTCGATTTTGTACTCGGAAAGGACTTCATGTCTTGACTTATAACATTGGGAATAATTAGAAGTTGACATTGATTACCAAGCCACACAATTATTTCCCATTAGTAAAACATCATAAGCAATCCAAAAGTCTTACCCAAAGGCTACTGATATATTTAACGTAGAAAAAGGCCCTGTTCCAAAGGCCCTGTCAGGTAACCTTACCCAAAGGCCCTTGGATTATCTGGCTTTGACAAAAAAAGATTAACCCTTGCTCCAGGTGTGACGACAACTCTTGCGCCAGGCGTTACGACTCTTGCTCTAGGCGCTACGACTCTTGATCAAGGCGCTACGACTCTCGCTCCGAGTGCGACAACACTTGCCCAAGGTGTTACTACAACCCTTCCTCCAAGTGTGACGACAACTTTTGCGCCAGGCGCTACGACTAATGCTTTTGGCGCTACTACTCTTGATCAAAGCACAACGACCTTCGCTCTATGTGCTAAACACTTGCCCAAGGTGTAACTACAACCCTTGGCCCGGGTGTGAATACAACACTTGCGCCAGGCGCTACGACTCTTGCTCAAGGCGCTACGACTCTCGCTCCGGGTGCGACAACACTTGCCCAAGGTGTTTCTATAACCCTTCCTTCAAGTGTGACGATAACTCTTGCGACAGGCGCTACGACTCTTGCTCAAGGCGCTAAGACTCTCGCTCCGGCTGCTAAGATTCTCGTCCTATGTGCAACCACAACTCTTGCTCCAGGTGTGTTGACAACTCTTGTGACATGCGCTACTGCTCTTGCTCCGGGTGCTACGACTCTAGCTACGGGTGCTACAATTCTCGCCCTCTGTGCAACTACAACCCTTGCTCCAGATGTGACGACTACTCTTGCGACATGCGCTACGACTCTTGCCTTAGGGCCCGCATATAATTACTGTTTCAAAGCCGTGTTGGTAAACTTACACAAGGGCCCCCAGATTATCAAACTTTGTATTATCTCATTCGGGATGATGTTCAATGAGAAACCCTAAGATGGTACTGCAAGGCCCTGAGAATATTCATCTCTAAAAATTTAGTCAGAGAAATTCTGTCTCAGATGTAAAGGGAAATATTTTTTTAAAATTCACACCTACGAAAAGGTGTCACCACTTGTGCTATGATATGACACTAATAGAATATGCGTTATCTCATTTAGGATGATGTTTAATATGAAACCGTAAAGTGTTAACCGAAGGCCCTCAGATTCTTTAACTCTAATAAAATAATAAAAGATAATACTTTCTTCTTTTCATTACATAGATAAAATGGTGAACTTTATATAAAACAAAGTGTCACCACTTGTGCTATGATATGACACTAACATAATTTTTGTTATCTCATAAAGGATGGTGTTTAATGAGAAACCCTAAAGTGTTACCGGAAGGCCCCGAGAATATTCATCTCTGACAATATAGTCAAAGAGATTCTGTCTCAGATGAAAACTGGAATATTGTTGTTAAAATTCATACCTAGGAAAAGGTGTCACCACTTGTGCTATGATATGACACTATAAGAATTGGTGCTATCTCATTTAGGATGGTTTGCAATGGGAAACCCTAGAGTGTTACCCGAAGGCCCTGAGAGTATCAATCTTTGACAAAATATGTCAATGAGATTCTGTCTCAGAGGTTAAAGGAAATATTTTTGAAATTTCATAACTAGGAAAAGGTGTCACCACTTGTGTTATCATATGACACTAATTTAATTTGTTTTATATACTTAAGGACGGTGTTTAATGAGAAACCCTAAAGTGTTACCGGAAGGCTCTGAGAATATTCATCTCTGACAATTGAGTCAAGCAGATTCTTTCTCAGATGTAAAGGGAAATATCTTTAAAAATTCTTACCTACGAAAAGGTGTCACCACTTGTGCTATGATATGACACTAATTCAATTTATGTTATCTCTTTTAGGAAATTGTTTGAATGTGAAACCATAAAGTGTTACCCGAAGGCCCTGAGATTATACATCTTTGACAATATATGTCAATGAAATTCTGTTATCCAAAGGCCCTAAGATTCTTTAACTTTAATAAAATGATAAAAGATAATAATTTCTTCTTTTCATTACATAAATGAAATGGTGAGCTTTATATAAGATAAAGTGTCACCACTTGTGCTATGAAATGACATTAGCATAATTTGTGTTATCTTATAAAGGATGGTGTTTAATGAGAAACCCTTAAGTGTTAATGGAAGGCCCTGAGAATATTCACCTCTGACAATATAGTCAATGAGATTCGTTCTCAGATGTGAACTGAATTTTTTTTTTAAAATTCATACCTAGGAAAAGGTGTCAACTCTTGTGCTATGATAAGACACTAATAGAATTTGTGTTATCTCATTAAGGATGGTGTTTAATGAGAAACCCTGAAGTGTTACCGAAAGGCCCTGAAAATATTAATCTCTGACCATTTAGTCCGAGATTATGTCTCAGATGTAAAGGGAATTATTCTTAAATATTCACACCTACGTGAAGATGTCACCAATTTGTGTTATCTCATTAAGGATGGTGTTTAATGAGAGCCGTAAAGTGTTACCCGAAGGCCCTGATATTATTCAACTTTGACAATATATGTCAATGAAATTCTGTCTCAGATGTAAACTGGAATATTTTTCAAAATTCAATCAAATGAAAAAGTGTCACCACTTGACTATAATATGACACTAAAAAGATTTGAGTGACGTCCTTCCGTGCTAAGATACACTAATTTGTCCATCCTTACCCAGAGGCCAATACCGAAAGGCCCTCTGTATATAAGGATGTTTATCATGGGGCACGGATAAGATAAAGTAAATACCATTATGTGTAAAAACGTGTCATCTTCTGTGCTATCAATTGACACTACTTTATTTGGTGTCACTTGTTCCGAGGCTTGTTGGAGACGGATAAAAAGGTACTGTACCAAAGGCCCTCCCAAAGGCCCTGTTCCAAAGGCTTGGAAAGAATATTACCCAAAGGCCCTCATACTATTACTGTACCAAAGGCCCTGTTCCAAAGGCCCTCATGGTAACCTTACCCAAAGGCCCTCAGATTCTTTAACTTTAATAAAATAATAAAAGATAATACTTTCTTCTTTTCATTACATAGATAAAATGGTAAGCTTTATATAAGATATAGTGTCACCACTTGTGCTATGATATGATACTAACATAATTTATGTTATCCCATAATGGATGGTGTTTAATGAGAAACCTTAAAATGTTACCTGAAGGCCCTGAGAATAATCATCTCTGACGATAAATTCAATGAGATTCTGTTTCAGATGTAAACTGAAATATTTTTTTAACATTCATACCTAGGAAAATGTGTCACTACTTGTGCTATGATATGACACTAATAGAATTTGTGCTTTTTCATTTAGGATGGTGTGTAATGGTTAAACCTTAAGTGTTACCCGAAGGCCCTGAGATTATTCATCTTTGACAATATATGTCAATGAAATTCTGTCTCAGATGTAAACTGGTATATTTTTCAAAATTCATACGTAGGCAAAGGTGTCACCACTTGTGCTATAATATGACACTAAAAAAAATTGAGTGAAGTCCTTCCGTGCTAAGATACACTTATTTGTCCATCCTTACCCAGAGGCCAATACCGAAAGGCCCTCTGTATATAAGGACGTTTATCATGGGACACGGATAAGATAAAGTAAATACCCTTATGTATTAAAACGTGTCATATTCTGTGCTATCAATTGACACTAATTTATTAGGTGTCACTTGTTCCGAGGCTTGTTTGAGACAGATAAAAAGGTACTGTACCAAAGGCCCTCCCAAAGGCCCTGTTCCAAAGGCTTGGAAAGAATATTACCCAAAGGCCCTCATACTATTACTGTACCAAAGGCCCTCATGGTAACCTTACCCAAAGGCCCTCAGATTCTTTAACTTTAATACAATAATAAAAGATAATACTTTCCTCTTTTCATTACATAGATAAAATGGTAAGCTTTATATAAGATATAGTGTCACCACTTGTGCTATGATATGATACTAACATAATTTTAGTTATCCCATAATGGATGGTGTTTAATGAGAAACCTTAAAATGTTACCTGAAGGCCCTGAGAATAATCATCTCTGACGATAAATTCAATGAGATTCTGTTTCAGATGTAAACTGAAATATTTTTTTAACATTCATACCTAGGAAAATGTGTCACTACTTGTGCTATGATATGACACTAATAGAATTTGTGCTTTTTCACATAGGATGGTGTGTAATGGTTAAACCTTAAGTGTTACCCGAAGGCCCTGAGATTATTCATCTTTGACAATATATGTCAATGAAATTCTGTCTCAGATGTAAACTGGTATATTTTTCAAAATTCATACGTAGGCAAAGGTGTCACCACTTGTGCTATAATATGACACTAAAAAAAATTGAGTGAAGTCCTTCCGTGCTAAGATACACTTATTTGTCCATCCTTACCCAGAGGCCAATACCGAAAGGCCCTCTGTATATAAGGACGTTTATCATGGGACACGGATAAGATAAAGTAAATACCCTTATGTATTAAAACGTGTCATATTCTGTGCTATCAATTGACACTAATTTATTAGGTGTCACTTGTTCCGAGGCTTGTTTGAGACAGATAAAAAGGTACTGTACCAAAGGCCCTCCCAAAGGCCCTGTTCCAAAGGCTTGGAAAGAATATTACCCAAAGGCCCTCATACTATTACTGTACCAAAGGCCCTGTTCCAAAGGCCCTCGTGGTAACCTTACCCAAAGGCCCTCAGATTCTTTAACTTTAATAAAATAATAAAAGATAATACTTTCTTTTTTTCATTATATAGATAAAATGGTAAGCTTTATATAAGATATAGTGTCACCACTTGTGCTATGATATGACACAAACATAATTTATGTTACCCCATAAAGGATGGTGTTTAATGAGAAACCTTAAAATGTTACCGGAAGGCCCTGAGTATATTCATCTCTGACGATATAGTAAATGAGATTCTGTCTCAGATGTAAACTGAAATATTTTTTTAAAATTCATACCTAGGAAAAGGTGTCACTACTTGTGCTATGATATGACACTAATAGAATTTGTGCTATCTCATTTAGGATGGTGTGTAATGGGAAAACCTTAAGTGTTACCCGAAGGCCCTGAGATTATTCATCTTTGACAATATATGTCAACGAAATTCTGTCTCAGATGTAAACTGTAATATTTTTTAAAATTCATACGTAGGAAAAGGTGTCACCACTTGTGCTATAATATGACACTAAAAAAATTTGAGTAACGTCCTTCCGTGCTTAGATACACTTATTTGTCCATCCTTACCCAGAGGCCAATACCGAAAGGCCCTCTGTATATAAGGACGTTTATCATGGGACAGGGATAAGATAAAGTTAATACCCTTATGTATTAAAACGTGTCATATTCTGTGCTATCAATTGACACTAATTTATTAGGTGTCACTTGTTCCGAGGCTTGTTGGAGACAGATAAAAAGGTACTGTACCAAAGGCCCTCCCAAAGGCCCTGTTCCAAAGGCTTGGAAAGAATATTACCCAAAGGCCCTCATACTATTACTGTACCAAAGGCCCTGTTCCAAAGGCCCTCATGGTAACCTTACCCAAAGGCCCTCAGATTCTTTAACTTTAATAAAATAATAAAAGATAATACTTTCTTCTTTTCATTACATAGATAAAATGGTAAGCTTTATATAAGATATAGTGTCACCACTTGTGCTATGATATGACACAAACATAATTTATGTTACCCCATAAAGGATGGTGTTTAATGAGAAACCTTAAAATGTTACCGGAAGGCCCTGAGTATATTCATCTCTGACGATATAGTAAATGAGATTCTGTCTCAGATGTAAACTGAAATATTTTTTTTAAAATTCATTCCTAGGAAAAGGTGTCACTACTTGTGCTTTGATATGACACTAATAAAATTTGTGCTATCTCATTTAGGATGGTGTGTAATGGGAAAACCTTAAGTGTTACCCGAAGGCCCTGAGATTATTCATCTTTGACAATATATGTCAATGAAATTCTGTCTCAGATGTAAACTGTAATATTTTTTTAAAAATTCATACGTAGGAAAAGGTGTCACCACTTGTGCTATAATATGACACTAAAAAAATTTGAGTGACGTCCTTCCCTGCTAAGATACACTTATTTGTCCATCCTTACCCAGAGGCCAATACCGAAAGGCCCTCTGTATATCAGGATGTTTATCATGGGACACGGATAAGATAAAGTAAATACCCTTATGTATAAAAACGTGCTATCTTCTGTGCTATCAATTGACACTAATTTATTTGGTGTCACTTGTTTTGAGGCTTGTTGGAGACAGATAAAAAGGTACTGTACCAAAGGCCCTCCCAAAGGCCCTGTTCCAAAGGCTTGGAAACAATATTACCCAAAGGCCCTCATACTATTACTGTACCAAAGGCCCTGTTCCAAAGGCCCTCATGGTAACCTTACCCAAAGGCCCTCAGATTCTTTAACTTTAATAAAATAATAAAAGATAATACTTTCTTCTTTTCATTACATAGATAAAATGGTAAGCTTTATATAAGATATAGTGTCACCACTTGTGCTATGATATGACACAAACATAATTTATGTTACCCCATAAAGGATGGTGTTTAATGAGAAACCTTAAAATGTTACCGGAAGGCCCTGAGTATATTCATCTCTGACGATATAGTAAATGAGATTCTGTCTCAGATGTAAACTGAAATATTTTTTTAAAATTCATACCTAGGAAAAGGTGTCACTACTTGTGCTATGATATGACACTAATAGAATTTGTGCTATCTCATTTAGGATGGTGTGTAATGGGAAAACCTTAAGTGTTACCCGAAGGCCCTGAGATTATTCATCTTTGACAATATATGTCAATGAAATTCTGTCTCAGATGTAAACTGTAATATTTTTTAAAAATTCATACGTAGGAAAAGGTGTCACCACTTGTGCTATAATATGACACTAAAAAAATTTGAGTGACGTCCTTCCCTGCTAAGATACACTTCTTTGTCCATCCTTACCCAGAGGCCAATACCGAAAGGCCCTCTGTATATCAGGATGTTTATGATGGGACACGGATAAGATAAAGTAAATACCCTTATGTATAAAAACGTGCTATCTTCTGTGCTATCAATTGACACTAATTTATTTGGTGTCACTTGTTCTGAGGCTTGTTGGAGACAGATAAAAAGGTACTGTACCAAAGGCCCTCCCAAAGGCCCTGTTCCAAAGGCTTGGAAAGAATATTACCCAAAGGCCCTCATACTATTACTGTACCAAAGGCCCTGTTCCAAAGGCCCTCATGGTAACCTTACCCAAAGGCCCTCAGATTCTTTAACTTTAATAAAATAATAAAAGATAATACTTTCTTCTTTTCATTACATAGATAAAATGGTAAGCTTTATATAAGATATAGTGTCACCACTTGTGCTATGATATGATACTAACATAATTAATGTTATCCCATAATGGATGGTGTTTAATGAGAAACCTTAAAATGTTACCTGAAGGCCCTGAGAATAATCATCTCTGACGATAAATTCAATGAGATTCTGTTTCAGATGTAAACTGAAATATTTTTTTAACATTCATACCTAGGAAAATGTGTCACTACTTGTGCTATGATATGACAATAATAGAATTTGTGCTTTTTCATTTAGGATGGTGTGTAATGGTTAAACCTTAAGTGTTACCCGAAGGCCCTGAGATTATTCATCTTTGACAATATATGTCAATGAAATTCTGTCTCAGATGTAAACTGGTATATTTTTCAAAATTCATACGTAAGCAAAGGTGTCACCACTTGTGCTATAATATGACACTAAAAAAATTGAGTGAAGTCCTTCCGTGCTAAGATACACTTATTTGTCCATCCTTACCCAGAGGCCAATACCGAAAGGCCCTCTGTATATAAGGACGTTTATCATGGGACACGGATAAGAAAAAGTAAATACCCTTATGTATTAAAACGTGTCATATTCTGTGCTATCAATTGACACTAATTTATTAGGTGTCACTTGTTCCGAGGCTTGTTTGAGACAGATAAAAAGGTACTGTACCAAAGGCCCTCCCAAAGGCCCTGTTCCAAAGGCTTGGAAAGAATATTACCCAAAGGCCCTCATACTATTACTGTTCCAAAGGCCCTCATGGTAACCTTACCCAAAGGCCCTCAGATTCTTTAACTTTAATACAATAATAAAAGATAATACTTTCCTCTTTTCATTACATAGATAAAATGGTAAGCTTTATATAAGATATAGTGTCACCACTTGTGCTATGATATGATACTAACATAATTTTAGTTATCCCATAATGGATGGTGTTTAATGAGAAACCTTAAAATGTTACCTGAAGGCCCTGAGAATAATCATCTCTGACGATAAATTCAATGAGATTCTGTTTCAGATGTAAACTGAAATATTTTTTTAACATTCATACCTAGGAAAATGTGTCACTACTTGTGCTATGATATGACACTAATAGAATTTGTGCTTTTTCACATAGGATGGTGTGTAATGGTTAAACCTTAAGTGTTACCCGAAGGCCCTGAGATTATTCATCTTTGACAATATATGTCAATGAAATTCTGTCTCAGATGTAAACTGGTATATTTTTCAAAATTCATACGTAGGCAAAGGTGTCACCACTTGTGCTATAATATGACACTAAAAAAAATTGAGTGAAGTCCTTCCGTGCTAAGATACACTTATTTGTCCATCCTTACCCAGAGGCCAATACCGAAAGGCCCTCTGTATATAAGGACGTTTATCATGGGACACGGATAAGATAAAGTAAATACCCTTATGTATTAAAACGTGTCATATTCTGTGCTATCAATTGACACTAATTTATTAGGTGTCACTTGTTCCGAGGCTTGTTTGAGACAGATAAAAAGGTACTGTACCAAAGGCCCTCCCAAAGGCCCTGTTCCAAAGGCTTGGAAAGAATATTACCCAAAGGCCCTCATACTATTACTGTACCAAAGGCCCTGTTCCAAAGGCCCTCGTGGTAACCTTACCCAAAGGCCCTCAGATTCTTTAACTTTAATAAAATAATAAAAGATAATACTTTCTTTTTTTCATTATATAGATAAAATGGTAAGCTTTATATAAGATATAGTGTCACCACTTGTGCTATGATATGACACAAACATAATTTATGTTACCCCATAAAGGATGGTGTTTAATGAGAAACCTTAAAATGTTACCGGAAGGCCCTGAGTATATTCATCTCTGACGATATAGTAAATGAGATTCTGTCTCAGATGTAAACTGAAATATTTTTTTAAAATTCATACCTAGGAAAAGGTGTCACTACTTGTGCTATGATATGACACTAATAGAATTTGTGCTATCTCATTTAGGATGGTGTGTAATGGGAAAACCTTAAGTGTTACCCGAAGGCCCTGAGATTATTCATCTTTGACAATATATGTCAACGAAATTCTGTCTCAGATGTAAACTGTAATATTTTTTAAAATTCATACGTAGGAAAAGGTGTCACCACTTGTGCTATAATATGACACTAAAAAAATTTGAGTAACGTCCTTCCGTGCTTAGATACACTTATTTGTCCATCCTTACCCAGAGGCCAATACCGAAAGGCCCTCTGTATATAAGGACGTTTATCATGGGACAGGGATAAGATAAAGTTAATACCCTTATGTATTAAAACGTGTCATATTCTGTGCTATCAATTGACACTAATTTATTAGGTGTCACTTGTTCCGAGGCTTGTTGGAGACAGATAAAAAGGTACTGTACCAAAGGCCCTCCCAAAGGCCCTGTTCCAAAGGCTTGGAAAGAATATTACCCAAAGGCCCTCATACTATTACTGTACCAAAGGCCCTGTTCCAAAGGCCCTCATGGTAACCTTACCCAAAGGCCCTCAGATTCTTTAACTTTAATAAAATAATAAAAGATAATACTTTCTTCTTTTCATTACATAGATAAAATGGTAAGCTTTATATAAGATATAGTGTCACCACTTGTGCTATGATATGACACAAACATAATTTATGTTACCCCATAAAGGATGGTGTTTAATGAGAAACCTTAAAATGTTACCGGAAGGCCCTGAGTATATTCATCTCTGACGATATAGTAAATGAGATTCTGTCTCAGATGTAAACTGAAATATTTTTTTTAAAATTCATTCCTAGGAAAAGGTGTCACTACTTGTGCTTTGATATGACACTAATAAAATTTGTGCTATCTCATTTAGGATGGTGTGTAATGGGAAAACCTTAAGTGTTACCCGAAGGCCCTGAGATTATTCATCTTTGACAATATATGTCAATGAAATTCTGTCTCAGATGTAAACTGTAATATTTTTTTAAAAATTCATACGTAGGAAAAGGTGTCACCACTTGTGCTATAATATGACACTAAAAAAATTTGAGTGACGTCCTTCCCTGCTAAGATACACTTATTTGTCCATCCTTACCCAGAGGCCAATACCGAAAGGCCCTCTGTATATCAGGATGTTTATCATGGGACACGGATAAGATAAAGTAAATACCCTTATGTATAAAAACGTGCTATCTTCTGTGCTATCAATTGACACTAATTTATTTGGTGTCACTTGTTCTGAGGCTTGTTGGAGACAGATAAAAAGGTACTGTACCAAAGGCCCTCCCAAAGGCCCTGTTCCAAAGGCTTGGAAACAATATTACCCAAAGGCCCTCATACTATTACTGTACCAAAGGCCCTGTTCCAAAGGCCCTCATGGTAACCTTACCCAAAGGCCCTCAGATTCTTTAACTTTAATAAAATAATAAAAGATAATACTTTCTTCTTTTCATTACATAGATAAAATGGTAAGCTTTATATAAGATATAGTGTCACCACTTGTGCTATGATATGACACAAACATAATTTATGTTACCCCATAAAGGATGGTGTTTAATGAGAAACCTTAAAATGTTACCGGAAGGCCCTGAGTATATTCATCTCTGACGATATAGTAAATGAGATTCTGTCTCAGATGTAAACTGAAATATTTTTTTAAAATTCATACCTAGGAAAAGGTGTCACTACTTGTGCTATGATATGACACTAATAGAATTTGTGCTATCTCATTTAGGATGGTGTGTAATGGGAAAACCTTAAGTGTTACCCGAAGGCCCTGAGATTATTCATCTTTGACAATATATGTCAATGAAATTCTGTCTCAGATGTAAACTGTAATATTTTTTAAAAATTCATACGTAGGAAAAGGTGTCACCACTTGTGCTATAATATGACACTAAAAAAATTTGAGTGACGTCCTTCCCTGCTAAGATACACTTCTTTGTCCATCCTTACCCAGAGGCCAATACCGAAAGGCCCTCTGTATATCAGGATGTTTATGATGGGACACGGATAAGATAAAGTAAATACCCTTATGTATAAAAACGTGCTATCTTCTGTGCTATCAATTGACACTAATTTATTTGGTGTCACTTGTTCTGAGGCTTGTTGGAGACAGATAAAAAGGTACTGTACCAAAGGCCCTCCCAAAGGCCCTGTTCCAAAGGCTTGGAAAGAATATTACCCAAAGGCCCTCATACTATTACTGTACCAAAGGCCCTGTTCCAAAGGCCCTCATGGTAACCTTACCCAAAGGCCCTCAGATTCTTTAACTTTAATAAAATAATAAAAGATAATACTTTCTTCTTTTCATTACATAGATAAAATGGTAAGCTTTATATAAGATATAGTGTCACCACTTGTGCTATGATATGATACTAACATAATTTATGTTATCCCATAATGGATGGTGTTTAATGAGAAACCTTAAAATGTTACCTGAAGGCCCTGAGAATAATCATCTCTGACGATAAATTCAATGAGATTCTGTTTCAGATGTAAACTGAAATATTTTTTTAACATTCATACCTAGGAAAATGTGTCACTACTTGTGCTATGATATGACAATAATAGAATTTGTGCTTTTTCATTTAGGATGGTGTGTAATGGTTAAACCTTAAGTGTTACCCGAAGGCCCTGAGATTATTCATCTTTGACAATATATGTCAATGAAATTCTGTCTCAGATGTAAACTGGTATATTTTTCAAAATTCATACGTAAGCAAAGGTGTCACCACTTGTGCTATAATATGACACTAAAAAAAATTGAGTGAAGTCCTTCCGTGCTAAGATACACTTATTTGTCCATCCTTACCCAGAGGCCAATACCGAAAGGCCCTCTGTATATAAGGACGTTTATCATGGGACACGGATAAGAAAAAGTAAATACCCTTATGTATTAAAACGTGTCATATTCTGTGCTATCAATTGACACTAATTTATTAGGTGTCACTTGTTCCGAGGCTTGTTTGAGACAGATAAAAAGGTACTGTACCAAAGGCCCTCCCAAAGGCCCTGTTCCAAAGGCTTGGAAAGAATATTACCCAAAGGCCCTCATACTATTACTGTTCCAAAGGCCCTCATGGTAACCTTACCCAAAGGCCCTCAGATTCTTTAACTTTAATACAATAATAAAAGATAATACTTTCCTCTTTTCATTACATAGATAAAATGGTAAGCTTTATATAAGATATAGTGTCACCACTTGTGCTATGATATGATACTAACATAATTTTAGTTATCCCATAATGGATGGTGTTTAATGAGAAACCTTAAAATGTTACCTGAAGGCCCTGAGAATAATCATCTCTGACGATAAATTCAATGAGATTCTGTTTCAGATGTAAACTGAAATATTTTTTTAACATTCATACCTAGGAAAATGTGTCACTACTTGTGCTATGATATGACACTAATAGAATTTGTGCTTTTTCACATAGGATGGTGTGTAATGGTTAAACCTTAAGTGTTACCCGAAGGCCCTGAGATTATTCATCTTTGACAATATATGTCAATGAAATTCTGTCTCAGATGTAAACTGGTATATTTTTCAAAATTCATACGTAGGCAAAGGTGTCACCACTTGTGCTATAATATGACACTAAAAAAAATTGAGTGAAGTCCTTCCGTGCTAAGATACACTTATTTGTCCATCCTTACCCAGAGGCCAATACCGAAAGGCCCTCTGTATATAAGGACGTTTATCATGGGACACGGATAAGATAAAGTAAATACCCTTATGTATTAAAACGTGTCATATTCTGTGCTATCAATTGACACTAATTTATTAGGTGTCACTTGTTCCGAGGCTTGTTTGAGACAGATAAAAAGGTACTGTACCAAAGGCCCTCCCAAAGGCCCTGTTCCAAAGGCTTGGAAAGAATATTACCCAAAGGCCCTCATACTATTACTGTACCAAAGGCCCTGTTCCAAAGGCCCTCGTGGTAACCTTACCCAAAGGCCCTCAGATTCTTTAACTTTAATAAAATAATAAAAGATAATACTTTCTTTTTTTCATTATATAGATAAAATGGTAAGCTTTATATAAGATATAGTGTCACCACTTGTGCTATGATATGACACAAACATAATTTATGTTACCCCATAAAGGATGGTGTTTAATGAGAAACCTTAAAATGTTACCGGAAGGCCCTGAGTATATTCATCTCTGACGATATAGTAAATGAGATTCTGTCTCAGATGTAAACTGAAATATTTTTTTAAAATTCATACCTAGGAAAAGGTGTCACTACTTGTGCTATGATATGACACTAATAGAATTTGTGCTATCTCATTTAGGATGGTGTGTAATGGGAAAACCTTAAGTGTTACCCGAAGGCCCTGAGATTATTCATCTTTGACAATATATGTCAACGAAATTCTGTCTCAGATGTAAACTGTAATATTTTTTAAAATTCATACGTAGGAAAAGGTGTCACCACTTGTGCTATAATATGACACTAAAAAAATTTGAGTAACGTCCTTCCGTGCTTAGATACACTTATTTGTCCATCCTTACCCAGAGGCCAATACCGAAAGGCCCTCTGTATATAAGGACGTTTATCATGGGACAGGGATAAGATAAAGTTAATACCCTTATGTATTAAAACGTGTCATATTCTGTGCTATCAATTGACACTAATTTATTAGGTGTCACTTGTTCCGAGGCTTGTTGGAGACAGATAAAAAGGTACTGTACCAAAGGCCCTCCCAAAGGCCCTGTTCCAAAGGCTTGGAAAGAATATTACCCAAAGGCCCTCATACTATTACTGTACCAAAGGCCCTGTTCCAAAGGCCCTCATGGTAACCTTACCCAAAGGCCCTCAGATTCTTTAACTTTAATAAAATAATAAAAGATAATACTTTCTTCTTTTCATTACATAGATAAAATGGTAAGCTTTATATAAGATATAGTGTCACCACTTGTGCTATGATATGACACAAACATAATTTATGTTACCCCATAAAGGATGGTGTTTAATGAGAAACCTTAAAATGTTACCGGAAGGCCCTGAGTATATTCATCTCTGACGATATAGTAAATGAGATTCTGTCTCAGATGTAAACTGAAATATTTTTTTTAAAATTCATTCCTAGGAAAAGGTGTCACTACTTGTGCTATGATATGACACTAATAAAATTTGTGCTATCTCATTTAGGATGGTGTGTAATGGGAAAACCTTAAGTGTTACCCGAAGGCCCTGAGATTATTCATCTTTGACAATATATGTCAATGAAATTCTGTCTCAGATGTAAACTGTAATATTTTTTTAAAAATTCATACGTAGGAAAAGGTGTCACCACTTGTGCTATAATATGACACTAAAAAAATTTGAGTGACGTCCTTCCCTGCTAAGATACACTTATTTGTCCATCCTTACCCAGAGGCCAATACCGAAAGGCCCTCTGTATATCAGGATGTTTATGATGGGACACGGATAAGATAAAATAAATACCCTTATGTATAAAAACGTGCTATCTTCTGTGCTATCAATTGACACTAATTTATTTGGTGTCACTTGTTCTGAGGCTTGTTGGAGACAGATAAAAAGGTACTGTACCAAAGGCCCTCCCAAAGGCCCTGTTCCAAAGGCTTGGAAACAATATTACCCAAAGGCCCTCATACTATAACTGTACCAAAGGCCCTGTTCCAAAGGCCCTCATGGTTACCCTACCCAAAGGCCCTCAGATTCTTTAACTTTAATAAAATAATAAAAGATAATACTTTCTTCTTTGCATTACATAGATAAATTGTAAGCTTTATATAAGATATAGTGTCACCACTTGTGCTATGATATGACACAAACATAATTTATGTTACCCCATAAAGGATGGTGTTTAATGAGAAACCTTAAAATGTTACCGGAAGGCCCTGAGTATATTCATCTCTGACGATATAGTAAATGAGATTCTGTCTCAGATGTAAACTGAAATATTTTTTTAAAATTCATACCTAGGAAAAGGTGTCACTACTTGTGCTATGATATGACACTAATAGAATTTGTGCTATCTCATTTAGGATGGTGTGTAATGGGAAAACCTTAAGTGTTACCCGAAGGCCCTGAGATTATTCATCTTTGACAATATATGTCAATGAAATTCTGTCTCAGATGTAAACTGTAATATTTTTTAAAAATTCATACGTAGGAAAAGGTGTCACCACTTGTGCTATAATATGACACTAAAAAAATTTGAGTAACGTCCTTCCGTGCTTAGATACACTTATTTGTCCATCCTTACCCAGAGGCCAATACCGAAAGGCCCTCTGTATATAAGGACGTTTATCATGGGACAGGGATAAGATAAAGTTAATACCCTTATGTATTAAAACGTGTCATATTCTGTGCTATCAATTGACACTAATTTATTAGGTGTCACTTGTTCCGAGGCTTGTTGGAGACAGATAAAAAGGTACTGTACCAAAGGCCCTCCCAAAGGCCCTGTTCCAAAGGTTTGGAAAGAATATTACCCAAAGGCCCTCATACTATTACTGTACCAAAGGCCCTGTTCCAAAGGCCCTCATGGTAACCTTACCCAAAGGCCCTTAGATTCTTTAACTTTAATAAAATAATAAAAGATAATACTTTCTTCTTTTCATTACATAGATAAAATGGTAAGCTTTATATAAGATATAGTGTCACCACTTGTGCTATGATATGACACAAACATAATTTATGTTACCCCATAAAGGATGGTGTTTAATGAGAAACCTTAAAATGTTACCGGAAGGCCCTGAGTATATTCATCTCTGACGATATAGTAAATGAGATTCTGTCTCAGATGTAAACTGAAATATTTTTTTTAAAATTCATTCCTAGGAAAAGGTGTCACTACTTGTGCTATGATATGACACTAATAAAATTTGTGCTATCTCATTTAGGATGGTGTGTAATGGGAAAACCTTAAGTGTTACCCGAAGGCCCTGAGATTATTCATCTTTGACAATATATGTCAATGAAATTCTGTCTCAGATGTAAACTGTAATATTTTTTTAAAAATTCATACGTAGGAAAAGGTGTCACCACTTGTGCTATAATATGACACTAAAAAAATTTGAGTGACGTCCTTCCCTGCTAAGATACACTTATTTGTCCATCCTTACCCAGAGGCCAATACCGAAAGGCCCTCTGTATATCAGGATGTTTATCATGGGACACGGATAAGATAAAGTAAATACCCTTATGTATAAAAACGTGCTATCTTCTGTGCTATCAATTGACACTAATTTATTTGGTGTCACTTGTTCTGAGGCTTGTTGGAGACAGATAAAAAGGTACTGTACCAAAGGCCCTCCCAAAGGCCCTGTTCCAAAGGCTTGGAAACAATATTACCCAAAGGCCCTCATACTATAACTGTACCAAAGGCCCTGTTCCAAAGGCCCTCATGGTTACCCTACCCAAAGGCCCTCAGATTCTTTAACTTTAATAAAATAATAAAAGATAATACTTTCTTCTTTGCATTACATAGATAAATTGTAAGCTTTATATAAGATATAGTGTCACCACTTGTGCTATGATATGACACAAACATAATTTATGTTACCCCATAAAGGATGGTGTTTAATGAGAAACCTTAAAATGTTACCGGAAGGCCCTGAGTATATTCATCTCTGACGATATAGTAAATGAGATTCTGTCTCAGATGTAAACTGAAATATTTTTTTAAAATTCATACCTAGGAAAAGGTGTCACTACTTGTGCTATGATATGACACTTATAGAATTTGTGCTATCTCATTTAGGATGGTGTGTAATGGGAAAACCTTAAGTGTTACCCGAAGGCCCTGAGATTATTCATCTTTGACAATATATGTCAATGAAATTCTGTCTCAGATGTAAACTGTAATATTTTTTAAAAATTCATACGTAGGAAAAGGTGTCACCACTTGTGCTATAATATGACACTAAAAAAATTTGAGTAACGTCCTTCCCTGCTAAGATACACTTCTTTGTCCATCCTTACCCAGAGGCCAATACCGAAAGGCCCTCTGTATATCAGGATGTTTATCTTGGGACACGGATAAGATAAAGTAAATACCCTTATGTATAAAAACGTGCTATCTTCTGTGCTTTCAATTGACACTAATTTATTTGGTGTCACTTGCTCCGAGGCTTGTTGGAGAAGATAAAAAGGTACTGTACCAAAGGCCCTCCCAAAGGCCCTGTTCCAAAGGTTGGAAAGAATATTACCCAAAGGCCCTCATACTATTACTGTACCAAAGGCCCTGTTCCAAAGGCCCTCATGGTAACCTTACCTAAAGGCCCTCAGATTCTTTATCTTTAATAAAATAATAAAAGATAATACTTTCTTCATTTCATTACATAGATAAAATGGTAAGCTTTATATAAGATATAGTGTCACCACTTGTGCTATGATATGACACAAACATAATTTATGTTACCCCATAAAGGATGGTGTTTAATGAGAAACCTTAAAATGTTACCGGAAGGCCCTGAGTATATTCATCTCTGACGATATAGTAAATGAGATTCTGTCTCAGATGTAAACTGAAATATTTTTTTTAAAATTCATACCTAGGAAAAGGTGTCACTACTTGTGCTATGATATGACACTAATAGAATTTGTGCTATCTCATTTAGGATGGTGTGTAATGGGAAAACCTTAAGTGTTACCCGAAGGCCCTGAGATTATTCATCTTTGACAATATATGTCAATGAAATTCTGTCTCAGATGTAAACTGTAATATTTTTTAAAAAATCATACGTAGGAAAAGGTGTCACCACTTGTGCTATAATATGACATTAAAAAAATTTGAGTAACGTCCTTCCCTGCTAAAATACACTTATTTGTCCATCCTTACCCAGAGGCCAATACCGAAAGGCCCTCTGTATATCAGGATGTTTATCATGGGACACGGATAAGATAAAGTAAATACCCTTATGTATAAAAACGTGCTATCTTCTGTGCTATCAATTGACACTAATTTATTTGGTGTCACTTGTTCTGAGGCTTGTTGGAGACAGATAAAAAGGTACTGTACCAAAGGCCCTCCCAAAGGCCCTGTTCCAAAGGCTTGGAAACAATATTACCCAAAGGCCCTCATACTATAACTGTACCAAAGGCCCTGTTCCAAAGGCCCTCATGGTTACCCTACCCAAAGGCCCTCAGATTCTTTAACTTTAATAAAATAATAAAAGATAATACTTTCTTCTTTGCATTACATAGATAAATTGTAAGCTTTATATAAGATATAGTGTCACCACTTGTGCTATGATATGACACAAACATAATTTATGTTACCCCATAAAGGATGGTGTTTAATGAGAAACCTTAAAATGTTACCGGAAGGCCCTGAGTATATTCATCTCTGACGATATAGTAAATGAGATTCTGTCTCAGATGTAAACTGAAATATTTTTTTTAAAATTCATACCTAGGAAAAGGTGTCACTACTTGTGCTATGATATGACACTAATAGAATTTGTGCTATCTCATTTAGGATGGTGTGTAATGGGAAAACCTTAAGTGTTACCCGAAGGCCCTGAGATTATTCATCTTTGACAATATATGTCAATGAAATTCTGTCTCAGATGTAAACTGTAATATTTTTTAAAAATTCATACGTAGGAAAAGGTGTCACCACTTGTGCTATAATATGACATTAAAAAAAATTGAGTAACGTCCTTCCCTGCTAAAATACACTTATTTGTCCATCCTTACCCAGAGGCCAATACCGAAAGGCCCTCTGTATATCAGGATGTTTATCATGGGACACGGATAAGATAAAGTAAATACCCTTATGTATAAAAACGTGCTATCTTCTGTGCTATCAATTGACACTAATTTATTTGGTGTCACTTGTTCTGAGGCTTGTTGGAGACAGATAAAAAGGTACTGTACCAAAGGCCCTCCCAAAGGCCCTGTTCCAAAGGCTTGGAAACAATATTACCCAAAGGCCCTCATACTATAACTGTACCAAAGGCCCTGTTCCAAAGGCCCTCATGGTTACCCTACCCAAAGGCCCTCAGATTCTTTAACTTTAATAAAATAATAAAAGATAATACTTTCTTCTTTGCATTACATAGATAAATTGTAAGCTTTATATAAGATATAGTGTCACCACTTGTGCTATGATATGACACAAACATAATTTATGTTACCCCATAAAGGATGGTGTTTAATGAGAAACCTTAAAATGTTACCGGAAGGCCCTGAGTATATTCATCTCTGACGATATAGTAAATGAGATTCTGTCTCAGATGTAAACTGAAATATTTTTTTAAAATTCATACCTAGGAAAAGGTGTCACTACTTGTGCTATGATATGACACTAATAGAATTTGTGCTATCTCATTTAGGATGGTGTGTAATGGGAAAACCTTAAGTGTTACCCGAAGGCCCTGAGATTATTCATCTTTGACAATATATGTCAATGAAATTCTGTCTCAGATGTAAACTGTAATATTTTTTAAAAATTCATACGTAGGAAAAGGTGTCACCACTTGTGCTATAATATGACACTAAAAAAATTTGAGTAACGTCCTTCCCTGCTAAGATACACTTCTTTGTCCATCCTTACCCAGAGGCCAATACCGAAAGGCCCTCTGTATATCAGGATGTTTATCTTGGGACACGGATAAGATAAAGTAAATACCCTTATGTATAAAAACGTGCTATCTTCTGTGCTTTCAATTGACACTAATTTATTTGGTGTCACTTGTTCCGAGGCTTGTTGGAGAAGATAAAAAGGTACTGTACCAAAGGCCCTCCCAAAGGCCCTGTTCCAAAGGCTTGGAAAGAATATTACCCAAAGGCCCTCATACTATTACTGTACCAAAGGCCCTGTTCCAAAGGCCCTCATGGTAACCTTACCTAAAGGCCCTCAGATTCTTTAACTTTAATAAAATAATAAAAGATAATACTTTCTTCATTTCATTACATAGATAAAATGGTAAGCTTTATATAAGATATAGTGTCACCACTTGTGCTATGATATGACACAAACATAATTTATGTTACCCCATAAAGGATGGTGTTTAATGAGAAACCTTAAAATGTTACCGGAAGGCCCTGAGTATATTCATCTCTGACGATATAGTAAATGAGATTCTGTCTCAGATGTAAACTGAAATATTTTTTTTAAAATTCATACCTAGGAAAAGGTGTCACTACTTGTGCTATGATATGACACTAATAGAATTTGTGCTATCTCATTTAGGATGGTGTGTAATGGGAAAACCTTAAGTGTTACCCGAAGGCCCTGAGATTATTCATCTTTGACAATATATGTCAATGAAATTCTGTCTCAGATGTAAACTGTAATATTTTGTAAAAATTCATACGTAGGAAAAGGTGTCACCACTTGTGCTATAATATGACATTAAAAAAATTTGAGTAACGTCCTTCCCTGCTAAAATACACTTATTTGTCCATCCTTACCCAGAGGCCAATACCGAAAGGCCCTCTGTATATCAGGATGTTTATGATGGGACACGGATAAGATCAAGTAAATACCCTTATGTATAAAAACGTGCTATCTTCTGTGCTATCAATTGACACTAATTTATTTGGTGTCACTTGTTCTGAGGCTTGTTGGAGACAGATAAAAAGGTACTGTACCAAAGGCCCTCCCAAAGGCCCTGTTCCAAAGGCTTGGAAACAATATTACCCAAAGGCCCTCATACTATAACTGTACCAAAGGCCCTGTTCTAAAGGCCCTCATGGTTACCCTACCCAAAGGCCCTCAGATTCTTTAACTTTAATAAAATAATAAAAGATAATACTTTCTTCTTTGCATTACATAGATAAATTGTAAGCTTTATATAAGATATAGTGTCACCACTTGTGCTATGATATGACACAAACATAATTTATGTTACCCCATAAAGGATGGTGTTTAATGAGAAACCTTAAAATGTTACCGGAAGGCCCTGAGTATATTCATCTCTGACGATATAGTAAATGAGATTCTGTCTCAGATGTAAACTGAAATATTTTTTTTAAAATTCATACCTAGGAAAAGGTGTCACTACTTGTGCTATGATATGACACTAATAGAATTTGTGCTATCTCATTTAGGATGGTGTGTAATGGGAAAACCTTAAGTGTTACCCGAAGGCCCTGAGATTATTCATCTTTGACAATATATGTCAATGAAATTCTGTCTCAGATGTAAACTGTAATATTTTTTAAAAATTCATACGTAGGAAAAGGTGTCACCACTTGTGCTATAATATGACACTAAAAAAATTTGAGTAACGTCCTTCCCTGCTAAGATACACTTCTTTGTCCATCCTTACCCAGAGGCCAATACCGAAAGGCCCTCTGTATATCAGGATGTTTATCTTGGGACACGGATAAGATAAAGTAAATACCCTTATGTATAAAAACGTGCTATCTTCTGTGCTTTCAATTGACACTAATTTATTTGGTGTCACTTGTTCCGAGGCTTGTTGGAGAAGATAAAAAGGTACTGTACCAAAGGCCCTCCCAAAGGCCCTGTTCCAAAGGCTTGGAAAGAATCTTACCTAAAGGCCCTCATATTATTAATGTACCAAAGGCTCTGTTCCAAAGGCCCTCAAGATAACCTTACCTAAAGGCTTTCAGATTATCTAACTTTGAAAAAATAAATCAAAAGTGTGTTCCCTTTTTTCCTTTACATGGAAATATCTGGTAAGCTGTAAGTAATAAAAAGTGACACCACTTAAGCTATTATATGACACTTAAATATTTCAATTTACGGTCTTCCGTGCTAAGATATACTTATTTGTCCATCCTTACCCGGAGGCCCTCTGTACATTAGAATGTGTTTTATGCTTCATGTTTCCGACAAGGATAAAAAAAGTAAAAATCCTTATTTATAAAAATGTGTTACCTCCTGTGCTATCAATTGACACTTTCTAAATTGGTGTCACTTGTTCCAAGGCTTATTGAGGACACATTTAATGGTACTGTACCAAAGGCCCTCCCAAAGGCCCTGTTCCAAAGGCCCTCCTGGAAACCTTACCTAAAGGCCCTCAGACTTTTCAACTTATGACTGTCGTGGTCCTTACTCCTTCCAGATCTTATCCTTCACATTGAGAGAGAGGCAATAGGTTCTAACCACGTGTCGCGCGCGCTAGCCACTCGGCCATCGAGCCTGACGATATGTTATTTTTTAAAATTTTATCTACTGATGTGGCAAGTTTCATGACACTTAGAGGTTATTCAGACATGATCTTAGGTACTGTACCAAAGGCCCCGAGTTTTTTTACACTTAGCAAAAAAAAAAAAGATTTTGGAATTAAACATGTTCGTACGAGTGATCATTATTAGGTTAAAAAGATTATTAGAATATAGAAAATGAGATGAAATTTTCTCCCGTTTCTCCCTAGCTTCTTCTTTTTCATGTCATTTTGTTTTTTCGTATATCATTATATACAAACGTGGCAAGTTTCATGGCGATTAGAGACAATCAAGAAAAAAATAAACAATGCAGGGCCTTTGGGTAACATGTCAGGGCCTTTGGTACACAAAATCCCAACGTTGGGTAATTTTGGGCGGTGTGGGATTTTCCTCCCCTTTTCAGGGGAGGCAACTCTTAGAGGGCCTCTGGTACACAAATTACCCAAACCCCTGACCCAAAGGCCTCGAGTTTTTTACACTTGGAAAAAAGTTCAGAGGGCAGTTGGTAGCGCGTTGGACTGTCAATCTAGATGTCCTGGGTTCGATCCTCGACGGCGGCACTCGTTCTTCTGGAATATGTGTCTCTCTCCAAAGGGTTGATAATCGTAGACCTCTGTGAGATGGTACCCGGAGGCTTGGAAAGGATGAGATGGTTGTACTGGTGAGAGAAATACCAGGACACCATGGTGAGGTGCTCCAGCTATAACTGCAAAAAAATGTTGGAAGCGGCGTAAAACTCAATTCAATACTGCTTCATAAATCCCCAAATTTACCCATAAAGTAAGGGGACATTACTCTAAAAGTTAAGTAAGAGGGCCTTCGGTACACGAATTCCCAACGTTGGGTAAAGGGAGAAGACTCGTAAAAGTATAGGGGAGGCAAATCTTGTTTTAATACAGGGGCCTTCAGGTCACTATTTACCAACGCCCTGTGGGTTTAGAAATACAAAAATACTGAGTAATTAATGACCTCAAGGCCCTCTGAAAAAAGTGGCATAAAGGCCCTCGCGGAGGGCCTATGACCGCATCGAGGGCCTTTGGGGGGGCCTTTCGGCACATCGAGGGCCTTTGGGAGGGCCTGTCGGCACATGAGGGCCTTTGGTGCAGGGCCTTCGGGTCACTCGCTCCTAACCCTAACCCTAACCCTAACCCTAACCCTAACCCTAACCCTAACCCTAACCCTAACCCTAACCCTAACCCTAACCCTAACCCTAACCCTAACCCTAACCCTAACCCTAACCCTAACCCTAACCCTAACCCTAACCCTAACCCTAACCCTAACCCTAACCCTGACAAACAGTTGTATGACTATAAAATCAGATCCAGATCTATAATATGAATCTCTTTAATTTTGATCTGAAGGCATGAAATGAGCGATCAGCAATACCAAACTTCCGACATTCTGCCTGATACCGATTGTAAAGTAAAAAATAGTTATTGCCTTCTTTGGCAGCTTCTTTCAAAGTCCCAAGAATGCCCAGTTCAATACTGTTCCATGTCACTGCGGTAACACCAGGCAAATGGTTTTGGGACACTCTTCACTGCTAGCGTATCTTCCAATTGTTCCTCTAAAACATTTTCATCAATTCGGAGTACATTTTCCTCCATATTATCAGCTGAGTGATCTAGTGTACGTCGCTGCACCTCTTTGTTCGGCTTACTTATCATCGCTGTTTCAGTTTCTTTTCGAGCAATGCTTGCATGCAGCCGCCAAACTTTAAAAACATTCATATTGTTTACCAGAATTTTGGATTGAATTTCAAGTTCAATGAATCTCCATTGGCGTACTGGAAGTTCACCTTCTAGTTGTTTCATTTTCTTGTAATCAACAAAACGTCCTTTTTCCAAAAAAGCAACACAGGTCAAAAAAGTCATTATTTTGGTTAAGGTTTCTTCGTCGAACTTCTGATCATTAAGTTTCCGAAGACAATCTCTTACCCAAGGACAACTATTATTTGTTCCCTTCAGGCTACTGGTATAACAAAGCTTTCTCTTTTCCAACTCATTCAGCACCAAAGCGCAAAACAAACTCGATGTATTCTCCAAAGGTCCTGCCTGTAAATCCCCATAATCACGGATGGTCCAAACACCATACCCAAACTCCCAGTAAAGGCTTTGGTTCCGGCTTTTATCAAAATTTCTAAAAGCGGGAAAATGACACAACTAAACTTCTTCCAATCCATTAATCAGTACCACTTCTAAATCTTTTCCTTTTCTCTTTAACATTTTTAGAGCATGTTGGTGTACCATTGATAAATTGTATTTTTTTACCAATGTCAACTGCTTGGCTAACTGTGATTTTGACGTTACTCCAACTACCCTCATACCATGAGCACCACTCTTTAAAGATGCGAGGAATGAATCAGAACGCTCATACGTGCACCCGACGGTATGAAGATCAATAATCAACATCTCTACCAGCCGCCGTCCTAATACGAGATTACTTCCGGTTATATAGTCCCAAAATCCAAAGAGCCTGCTTAGTTGAGATTGAACAGCTTCACTTTTGCTGTATATCGCAAGCGGTGGAGTCGTTTTTTCATCTGAACAGCATGCAAAAGCTGACTCAAGACGTAAAAATCCATAATAGTCTGTAGAACTTCTGGTTTTAGAACTTAAACCAGGACCAAGATTCACTGACATTACATTTGATTTATAACTTAATGGATGCCCCCACAACATTTTTTCTGCTGCAAGCTCATATTGATAAGCCTTCCAAACACTTAAACTACAACCTGTGCCTTTATTGTAATTAAGTAATTCTTGCAATTTGTCACACAAATGAAATCCAATCTGACGACATCGTTCCATTAAATCTTGTGATGAGAATGGAACCAAAAGGGCATAATGCTGCAGTAATTTGGTCAGCTTTGATAACGACAACATTTCATCACCCTCTATTGTATCTTTTATTTCATCTAACGAAGCCACAAATTCCAATCTACAGTCAGACCTGTACATTTTCATAAAGTTGCTACCTATTACAGATATATACTGTCTTGCGTCTTCTTCTAACGATGAGGTTGCGCCTCTCATTCCAGACACATACATTATTGCTGCGCTCACTGCATGGTACCGAGATTTTGGATAACAATGGGGTACATCAGCATATAATTGCACAAACTGTAGATTTTCTGGATATTTACAAACTTCTCTCAATTCTCTTCCTACGTCCACCTTTCTTCCATCTAAATTACTCTGATAATTTGCACATTCTACCATTGATGAAATAGTAGTCAAATATCCACGACTTCCTATCAAATTTTCCAAACTCGGCCGTGACCAAAAAATACTCTCGTCATCCAAAACACATTCAACAGCTACATGTATGCAAACTTAACACAGTCCGATGATTCAACAATTGGTAGATATACAATCCCTTTGTTTTTCTCACCAAACCTATAACTAAAAATAATACTCCGAAAACCAAATGGTACACTTGTGGAATCTAAAGTTTCCTGAAAAATTGTCATAAATTTCTTGCTGTCATTTGGCAGTAAAAATAATTTGCTTATATCATTCATATCGTTTTTGTCCAAGGTGTGCTTCAAAACCCCAAGAGGAATGGCGGCAATGAGACGTCTCCTAAACTCTGCTTTCAAATCAACAAACCAAGAATAAGTCACATCTCTTATCAAGTCCAATTTCACTGTTCTGTCACCATTAGGTAACAACGCAATTACATATCCCCATCCACCATCTGTAAAAATATTAGCTCCGACACATTCTTTAAACATCTTTCGACTTTCTACGTTGTATTTGATTAAATTTTCATTCTTCTTTAATAAAGGATATACCGGAATAAGGGATAGCTTGTCCCTTGGAAGTAGAAACAGGTGGTGAAACTCGTGTGAAGTATTTGATAACTTCTTCCATTCGATTGTTACTCCGTCTATATCGCTTTTTATACGAAGAGATTGCTCCAACTCTAGAGCACTGATGCTCGTGCTTCTAATTGTTATATGTTCATGGTTGCTAAGGAAGTTGTGAACACTTTTATGTCTATTCCATTCCTTTTCGAAGAATACAGAATTCTCGATGCCTGTTACAAGAAATTTATCATCATCCTCCATGCCGTAATCAACTTCTTCGTCAATGGTATTCTGCAACAATGGATGAACACATATTTGTTTTCATCATAAGTAATAACATTCTTGGATTGAGGTAAGATAGGCAAGAGAAGGGTTATGTACCTCATAGAAATATGATATTCTTTCCTTGATATCTGTTTGACATGTACTTTACCCAAACGATATTCATAATACTTTTATCCGATTCAAAGTCAATAGATGACTGGAATTAACAAATGAAAATATCTTTAATTAATGGAACCTCGTGCTAGCGATTCTCCAACTGTCTTCATATTTATGCATTGACAAGTGTTTCAGTGAGCAACCGTTAGCAATACACTCAAAGTATCTAAATGGGACAGGAAAATATATTGCTTACCTCCTTCTCCATGTCAAAATTTGTCACCATTCGAAAACGATCAATGTACACAATACCGTTTGTTAATGAATTGAACGAATTTTTAGAAGAGTATTTTGCACACGATTACTGTTGCACACAAATAGAAAAAACTCAAGGCTCAATCCATCTCATAACACAATGTAATTATCGCTTGAAAAACACACTGAAGAATTTTAATAAAGTAAATCATCAATATGTTACTCCGTAAGCTTTCTTTTAAACGACTAAAATGCGTAGACCGTATTTTATAGAGCACAATATCATCGATCTTCATCATCCGCCATTTTGATCGAGACTAATTTGAAAAAAGAATTTGTTAACACATGGGGTGCTTCTATGGTCCGCGCTTGTTTATAGCCGCCATCTTGATCATCCGCCATCTTGATCACACATCGTAACTTGCCCGGTTCCTAACCCTAACCCTAACCCTAACCCTAACCCTAACCCTAACCCTACTAACCCTAACCCTAACCCTAACCCTAACCCTAACCCTAACCCTAACCCTAACCTTTACGTTTGCCAAGACTGGATTAGATGTAATTAAAATAGACTACCTACAATACGTATAACATTGCTCTCTTCGTTTGAGAAACACAAAGGAGTTCAAAGATGATCCGGGTTGATCGGGCCTTAACCAAGCAGAACCAGACTTAACCTTTCACTTTTTGCCAATGATGCATAAGTGGAAATTGAAATAAAATACATTCAAATACGTAAAAGAGTGTTTCCTTATCGGGGAAAAGCATCAAACTCAAAGTTGACGGACTAAGATCGTCCGGGCTGACCGACGCAGAGCAAGGCTGAACATTTAACCTTTTCCCAAGAATGCATCAGATATAAATATCTACAATACGTATAACATTGTTCACTTCGTTGGAGAAGCGCAAAAGACTCAACGTTTGCGGACTAAGATGATCCGGGTTGACCGGGACAGAACAGGCAGAACACTTGATTTTTTACACATGATGCATCAGTGGAAAATTAAATAAACTACCTTCAATACGTATTAGATTGTTCCCTTAAAGGAGAAGCGCAACAAACTCAACGTTAAGGGACTAAGATGGTCAAAACTATCAGGAAGATGAATCAGGCTGAACCAGGCTGATCCTTTTCCTTTTTTCCAATTATACAGCAGTTAAAATTGAAATAAACCACCTTCAATACGTATAAGATTGTTCTCTTAGTGATTATGTGCATCAAACTCAACGTTGATTGACTTACATAACCCGGGCTGACCGGGGGCTGAATCAGGCCGAACCAGGCTGAACCAGGTTGTACCAGGCTGTACCAGGCTGATCCGTTTACTTTCTTCCAATGATGAATCATTTAAAAATGAAATAATCTACCTTCAATACGTATAAGATTGTTCTTTTAGGGGTGCAGCGCAAAAAACTCAGCTTGACGGACTAAGATGACCAGGGCTGACCGGGGGCAAAATCAGGCCACACCAGGCTGAACCAGGCTGATCCTTTTACTTTTTTCCAATGATGCAACAGTTGAAAATTAAATGTACCACGTTCAATACGTAGTAGATTGTTCCCTTAGTGGAGAAGCGAAACAAACTCAACGTTGAGGGACTAAGATGGTCAAGACTAACAGGAAGATGAATCAGGCCGAACCAGGCTGAACCGGGCTGATCCTTTTACTTTTTTCCAATGATACATCAGTGGAAAATTAAATAAACTACCTTCAATACGTATCAGATTGATCCCTAAGTGGAGAAGCGCAACAAACTCAAAGTTGACGGACTAAGATAGTCAGGACTAACAGGGGGCTGAATCAGGCCGAACAAGGCCGAACCAGGCTGATCCTTTTGTTTATTTCCAATGATGCATCAATTTTAAATGAATCAAATAACCTTCAATACGTGAAATATTGTTCACTTAGTGGAGAAGCGTAACACATTCAATGTTGAGGAACTAAGATGACCCGGGCTGACCGACGGCTGAATCAAGACGAACCAGGCAGAAACAGGCTGATCCTTTTACTTTTTTCTAATGATGCATCAGTTGAAAAAAAAAAAAAAAAAAAAAAAAAAAAAAAAACCCTACCTTCAACATGTATAAGAGTGTTCCCTTAGTGGAGAAGCGCAACACACTCAACGTTGACGGACTAAGATGGTCAGGAATAACAGGGGGCTGAAACAGGCCGAACCAGGCTGAACCAGGCTCATCCTTTTACTTTTTGCCAATGAGGCATCAGTGGAAAATTAAATAAACTACTTTCAATACGTATAAGATTGTTCCCTTAGTTGAGAAGCGCAACAGCTCAACGTTGACGGACTAACATGGTCAGGACTAACAGGGGGCTGAATCAGGCCGAACCAGGTTGAAGCAGGCTGATCCTTTTGATTTTTCCAATGATGCATCAGTGGAAAATGAAATAAACTACCTTCATTACGCAAAATATTGTTCCCTTGGTCGAGAAGCGGAACACACTCATCGTTGTCGGACTCAGATGATCCGGGCTAACTAGGGGCTGAATCAGGCCGAGCCAGGCTGAACCAGGTTATTCCTTTTACTTTCTGCTAAGGATGCATTAGTCGAAATTAAAATAAACTTCCTCCAATACTTTTAAGATTGATCCCTTCGTAAAGAAACGCCACACATTTAACGTTGACGGACTTAGATGATCCGGATTGACCGGGCCTGAGACTGGCTAAACCAGGCTTATCCTTTTACTTTTTGCCAAGAATGCATTAGTGGAAATTGAAAAAAAACTACCTTCAATATCTCGGAAATATCAAATTTATATCATTGCGTAAAAGCGACTCAATCAGGCCATCACTCAACATTAACGGACTAAGATGATCCGGGCTAATCTGGGTGCTGAAACGGTCTGAACCAGGATGACCCTTTTCCTTTTTTCCAATGATAAATTTGAGGGAATTTAAATAAAGTATCTTCAAAACGTATAAGATTTTTACCTTAGTGGAGAAGCGCAACACACTCAACGTTGATGGACTAAGCTGATCTGGGCTGACCGGGGGCTGAACTAGCACGTACCAGGCTGAACCAGGCTGACCCTTTAACTTTTTGTCAGGAATGCATCGGATGAAAATTGAAATAAACTATCCTCAATGCCCATAAGATTGTTCCCTTCGTGGAGCGGCGCAAAACAGTCAACGTTTAAGGAGTAACACGATACGGATTGACCGGGGGGACTGTACAAGGCCGAACCAGGCTAATCCGTGTACTTTTTTCCCCAGGATGCATCAGTCGAATTCGAATCGACTCTCTTTAATACTTAAAACATTGTTCCCTTAGTGGAGAAGCGCAACATACTCAACGTTGACGGTCTTTGACGGTCAGGGCTGCCTGGGGACTGACTCAGGCCGAACAAGGCTGAACCAGGCTGATCCTTTTACTTTTTTCCAATGATGCATCAGTGTACAATGAAATAAACTCCAATACGTGAAATACTGTTCCCTTAGTGGAGAAGCGTTACACACTCAACGTTGACGGACTCAGATGATCCGGGCTGATCAGGGGCTGAATCAAGCCGAACCAGGCTGATCCTTTTACTTTCTGCTAAGGATGCGTCAATCGAAATGGAAATAAACTACCTCCAATACTTTTAAGATTGTTCCCTTCGTGGAGATATGCAGAACATTCAACGGTGACGGACTACGATGATTCGGGCTGACGGGGGAGGGGGCTGAACCTTTTCTTTTTTGACAAAAAGCAAGATTTAGCCATTCAACATTTATCCTGTATCAAGCAGGATCAGTTTTGTTTTTTTTTTTGATAAGTTAAATATTACCTCAACTTATTTCAAAAAAGGCTCGGTCGCATTAAAAAAGGTTTATCATTTTTTCGATCAAGATCAGACATTTTCCGTCATTACTTAGCTCGTTACAAATGAAGATAAACATTTTCTTACAACGAACTTGAGCTAGATTTTGCAGCGACTGAAATTCAGAACCGTTCATTTTTTACTACCTTAAACACTTATGTGGATCAGTGTTGAGCATGCCGGGCTCAAGACCTGATGGTTGAAACTTCGACCCACACACCCACCCACCCCCAGTTCCACGATACAACACCCTTTGAGGCTAATACCCACGACAGCCAAATATAAACACGCTTGTTTCGTGATCAGAAGTTTTCCTTTTTTTTAATGCGTGTCTAAATTCTTAAAGGCACACGATTAAAAGTATAATATGGATTTATAAAAACAGGGGAACATTTCACGAATGCGGGATAAAACAAAACACATAACCCGAGAAACCTGGTAACACATCATAAGCAATTGAATAAATTTCATTTGGTAATCACTAATTTCACTGGAAAATTGTCCTACGCATGGCACCTAGTCCCCCGGCTTTAAACCGTATTACCTGTTCATGGACAGAGGTTTCATCGGACGCCACCCGACTCATTGTTGCTAGGTTTGACTTTATATCTTTTTACTTTTTTTCAAATCAGAGCCGCAAACTAGAAGCTTTATGACTGTCTTAGAATTCAGTGTCTCAGCTTTATGATTTCTTGTCAGAGCTTGGCTGAGGTCAAACACTCAGTATTTGGATTGTCTTTGAGGAACGAAATCCCAAAAACACTCTTATTTATCTGATTGTCTTTAATATCTGAAGTTCTTTCAGTTCAGAGACTAATTTTACTTTGTAAATCCAAATGTCTTTAAGGTAGAAGGTGCAATTCCACTTTTGTTCTTTCTAGTATCTTTGAGTTCAGAGGCTCAATCATATTTTTGTCAATCCGATTGTCTTAGAGGCACAATATCATTTTTCTTTAGTCTGAGTGTCTTTGAGATCAGAGGCTCAGTCTCACGTTTGATAATCCGGGTGTGTTTTAGTTCACGGACTCAACCTCACTTTTGTTTATCTGGGTGTCTTTAAGTTAAGAGACTCCATCCAATTTTTTCTTTACCTCATTGCTGTTTATGTACAATATTACGTTTTAGAATCTGGGTCTCCTTGAGTTCAGAGGCTAAATCTTCTCTTTTGTTACTCTGAGTGTCTTTTAGTTCAGAGGCTAAACGTCACTTTTGCTTGTCTTGGGGTCGTCTAGATCTGTGGCTCAATCCAACTTTTGTGAGTCTTATTCTCTTAGGGTCACAGGCACACTCTCACTTTTGTGCATATGAGTTTGTCTTAGTTCAGAAGCTCAATCTCAGTCTTGTTCATCAGAGCGATTTTAGTTCCGGGACATAATATTTTTTTTATCTGGGTGTCTTTCAGGTCAGAGATTAAAAGACACTTATGTTTATCTGGTTGTCTTGGAGTTCAGGTGCTCAATCTCACTTATTCTAATCTGAGTATCCGGTAGTTCAGAGGCTCAGACTCACTTTTCGAATTGTGGGTCTCTTTTAAGCAGATGCTCAATACCATTTTGTTAAACCGAGTGGCTTTTCTTTCAGAGACTCGATCTCATTTCTGTTCATTTGAGTGTCTTTGAGTTCAGAGGCTCAATCTCACTTATGTTAACTCAAGTGTTTTTGAAATCAGACGCTTACTATCACACTTCTTAATACAAGTTTGAAACTCGTCTGTTAATCTATGTATCTCTTGACATAGATGCTTTCTAGCACTATTCTAAGCCTGAATATTTATAAGATTGCATACAATTTCGATACTTGACAAACAGTTGTATGACTATAAAATCAGATCCAGATCTATAATATGAATCTCTTTAATTTTGATCTGAAGGCATGAAATGAGCGATCAGCAATACCAAACTTCCGACATTCTGCCTGATACCGATTGTAAAGTAAAAAATAGTTATTGCCTTCTTTGGCAGCTTCTTTCAAAGTCCCAAGAATGCCCAGTTCAATACTGTTCCATGTCACTGCGGTAACACCAGGCAAATGGTTTTGGGACACTCTTCACTGCTAGCGTATCTTCCAATTGTTCCTCTAAAACATTTTCATCAATTCGGAGTACATTTTCCTCCATATTATCAGCTGAGTGATCTAGTGTACGTCGCTGCACCTCTTTGTTCGGCTTACTTATCATCGCTGTTTCAGTTTCTTTTCGAGCAATGCTTGCATGCAGCCGCCAAACTTTAAAAACATTCATATTGTTTACCAGAATTTTGGATTGAATTTCAAGTTCAATGAATCTCCATTGGCGTACTGGAAGTTCACCTTCTAGTTGTTTCATTTTCTTGTAATCAACAAAACGTCCTTTTTCCAAAAAAGCAACACAGGTCAAAAAAGTCATTATTTTGGTTAAGTTTTCTTCGTCGAACTTCTGATCATTAAGTTTCCGAAGACAATCTCTTACCCAAGGACAACTATTATTTGTTCCCTTCAGGCTACTGGTATAACAAAGCTTTCTCTTTTCCAACTCATTCAGCACCAAAGCGCAAAACAAACTCGATGTATTCTCCAAAGGTCCTGCCTGTAAATCCCCATAATCACGGATGGTCCAAACACCATACCCAAACTCCCAGTAAAGGCTTTGGTTCCGGCTTTTATCAAAATTTCTAAAAGCGGGAAAATGACACAACTAAACTTCTTCCAATCCATTAATCAGTACCACTTCTAAATCTTTTCCTTTTCTCTTTAACATTTTTAGAGCATGTTGGTGTACCATTGATAAATTGTAATTTTTTACCAATGTCAACTGCTTGGCTAACTGTGATTTTGACGTTACTCCAACTACCCTCATACCATGAGCACCACTCTTTAAAGATGCGAGGAATGAATCAGAACGCTCATACGTGCACCCGACGGTATGAAGATCAATAATCAACATCTCTACCAGCCGCCGTCCTAATACGAGATTACTTCCGGTTATATAGTCCCAAAATCCAAAGAGCCTGCTTAGTTGAGATTGAACAGCTTCACTTTTGCTGTATATCGCAAGCGGTGGAGTCGTTTTTTCATCTGAACAGCATGCAAAAGCTGACTCAAGACGTAAAAATCCATAATAGTCTGTAGAACTTCTGGTTTTAGAACTTAAACCAGGACCAAGATTCACTGACATTACATTTGATTTATAACTTAATGGATGCCCCCACAACATTTTTTCTGCTGCAAGCTCATATTGATAAGCCTTCCAAACACTTAAACTACAACCTGTGCCTTTATTGTAATTAAGTAATTCTTGCAATTTGTCACACAAATGAAATCCAATCTGACGACATCGTTCCATTAAATCTTGTGATGAGAATGGAACCAAAAGGGCATAATGCTGCAGTAATTTGGTCAGCTTTGATAACGACAACATTTCATCACCCTCTATTGTATCTTTTATTTCATCTAACGAAGCCACAAATTCCAATCTACAGTCAGACCTGTACATTTTCATAAAGTTGCTACCTATTACAGATATATACTGTCTTGCGTCTTCTTCTAACGATGAGGTTGCGCCTCTCATTCCAGACACATACATTATTGCTGCGCTCACTGCATGGTACCGAGATTTTGGATAACAATGGGGTACATCAGCATATAATTGCACAAACTGTAGATTTTCTGGATATTTACAAACTTCTCTCAATTCTCTTCCTACGTCCACCTTTCTTCCATCTAAATTACTCTGATAATTTGCACATTCTACCATTGATGAAATAGTAGTCAAATATCCACGACTTCCTATCAAATTTTCCAAACTCGGCCGTGACCAAAAAATACTCTCGTCATCCAAAACACATTCAACAGCTACATGTATGCAAACTTAACACAGTCCGATGATTCAACAATTGGTAGATATACAATCCCTTTGTTTTTCTCACCAAACCTATAACTAAAAATAATACTCCGAAAACCAAATGGTACACTTGTGGAATCTAAAGTTTCCTGAAAAATTGTCATAATTTTCTTGCTGTCATTTGGCAGTAAAAATAATTTGCTTATATCATTCATATCGTTTTTGTCCAAGGTGTGCTTCAAAACCCCAAGAGGAATGGCGGCAATGAGACGTCTCCTAAACTCTGCTTTCAAATCAACAAACCAAGAATAAGTCACATCTCTTATCAAGTCCAATTTCACTGTTCTGTCACCATTAGGTAACAACGCAATTACATATCCCCATCCACCATCTGTAAAAATATTAGCTCCGACACATTCTTTAAACATCTTTCGACTTTCTACGTTGTATTTGATTAAATTTTCATTCTTCTTTAATAAAGGATATACCGGAATAAGGGATAGCTTGTCCCTTGGAAGTAGAAACAGGTGGTGAAACTCGTGTGAAGTATTTGATAACTTCTTCCATTCGATTGTTACTCCGTCTATATCGCTTTTTATACGAAGAGATTGCTCCAACTCTAGAGCACTGATGCTCGTGCTTCTAATTGTTATATGTTCATGGTTGCTAAGGAAGTTGTGAACACTTTTATGTCTATTCCATTCCTTTTCGAAGAATACAGAATTCTCGATGCCTGTTACAAGAAATTTATCATCATCCTCCATGCCGTAATCAACTTCTTCGTCAATGGTATTCTGCAACAATGGATGAACACATATTTGTTTTCATCATAAGTAATAACATTCTTGGATTGAGGTAAGATAGGCAAGAGAAGGGTTATGTACCTCATAGAAATATGATATTCTTTCCTTGATATCTGTTTGACATGTACTTTACCCAAACGATATTCATAATACTTTTATCCGATTCAAAGTCAATAGATGACTGGAATTAACAAATGAAAATATCTTTAATTAATGGAACCTCGTGCTAGCGATTCTCCAACTGTCTTCATATTTATGCATTGACAAGTGTTTCAGTGAGCAACCGTTAGCAATACACTCAAAGTATCTAAATGGGACAGGAAAATATATTGCTTACCTCCTTCTCCATGTCAAAATTTGTCACCATTCGAAAACGATCAATGTACACAATACCGTTTGTTAATGAATTGAACGAATTTTTAGAAGAGTATTTTGCACACGATTACTGTTGCACACAAATAGAAAAAACTCAAGGCTCAATCCATCTCATAACACAATGTAATTATCGCTTGAAAAACACACTGAAGAATTTTAATAAAGTAAATCATCAATATGTTACTCCGTAAGCTTTCTTTTAAACGACTAAAATGCGTAGACCGTATTTTATAGAGCACAATATCATCGATCTTCATCATCCGCCATTTTGATCGAGACTAATTTGAAAAAAGAATTTGTTAACACATGGGGTGCTTCTATGGTCCGCGCTTGTTTATAGCCGCCATCTTGATCATCCGCCATCTTGATCACACATCGTAACTTGCCCGGTTCCTAACCCTAACCCTAACCCTAACCCTAACCCTAACCCTAACCCTAACCCTAACCCTAACCCTAACCCTACTAACCCTAACCCTAACCCTAACCCTAACCCTAACCCTAACCCTAACCTTTACGTTTGCCAAGACTGGATTAGATGTAATTAAAATAGACTACCTACAATACGTATAACATTGCTCTCTTCGTTTGAGAAACACAAAGGAGTTCAAAGATGATCCGGGTTGATCGGGCCTTAACCAAGCAGAACCAGACTTAACCTTTCACTTTTTGCCAATGATGCATAAGTGGAAATTGAAATAAAATACATTCAAATACGTAAAAGAGTGTTTCCTTATCGGGGAAAAGCATCAAACTCAAAGTTGACGGACTAAGATCGTCCGGGCTGACCGACGCAGAGCAAGGCTGAACATTTAACCTTTTCCCAAGAATGCATCAGATATAAATATCTACAATACGTATAACATTGTTCACTTCGTTGGAGAAGCGCAAAAGACTCAACGTTTGCGGACTAAGATGATCCGGGTTGACCGGGACAGAACAGGCAGAACACTTGATTTTTTACACATGATGCATCAGTGGAAAATTAAATAAACTACCTTCAATACGTATTAGATTGTTCCCTTAAAGGAGAAGCGCAACAAACTCAACGTTAAGGGACTAAGATGGTCAAAACTATCAGGAAGATGAATCAGGCTGAACCAGGCTGATCCTTTATCTTTTTTCCAATTATACAGCAGTTAAAATTGAAATAAACCACCTTCAATACGTATAAGATTGTTCTCTTAGTGATTATGTGCATCAAACTCAACGTTGATTGACTTACATAACCCGGGCTGACCGGGGGCTGAATCAGGCCGAACCAGGCTGAACCAGGTTGTACCAGGCTGTACCAGGCTGATCCGTTTACTTTCTTCCAATGATGAATCATTTAAAAATGAAATAATCTACCTTCAATACGTATAAGATTGTTCTTTTAGGGGTGCAGCGCAAAAAACTCAGCTTGACGGACTAAGATGACCAGGGCTGACCGGGGGCAAAATCAGGCCACACCAGGCTGAACCAGGCTGATCCTTTTACTTTTTTCCAATGATGCAACAGTTGAAAATTAAATGTACCACGTTCAATACGTAGTAGATTGTTCCCTTAGTGGAGAAGCGAAACAAACTCAACGTTGAGGGACTAAGATGGTCAAGACTAACAGGAAGATGAATCAGGCCGAACCAGGCTGAACCGGGCTGATCCTTTTACTTTTTTCCAATGATACATCAGTGGAAAATTAAATAAACTACCTTCAATACGTATCAGATTGATCCCTAAGTGGAGAAGCGCAACAAACTCAAAGTTGACGGACTAAGATAGTCAGGACTAACAGGGGGCTGAATCAGGCCGAACAAGGCCGAACCAGGCTGATCCTTTTGTTTATTTCCAATGATGCATCAATTTTAAATGAATCAAATAACCTTCAATACGTGAAATATTGTTCACTTAGTGGAGAAGCGTAACACATTCAATGTTGAGGAACTAAGATGACCCGGGCTGACCGACGGCTGAATCAAGACGAACCAGGCAGAAACAGGCTGATCCTTTTCCTTTTTTCTAATGATGCATCAGTTGAAAAAAAAAAAAAAAAAAAAAAACCCTACCTTCAACATGTATAAGAGTGTTCCCTTAGTGGAGAAGCGCAACACACTCAACGTTGACGGACTAAGATGGTCAGGAATAACAGGGGGCTGAAACAGGCCGAACCAGGCTGAACCAGGCTCATCCTTTTACTTTTTGCCAATGAGGCATCAGTGGAAAATTAAATAAACTACTTTCAATACGTATAAGATTGTTCCCTTAGTTGAGAAGCGCAACAGCTCAACGTTGACGGACTAACATGGTCAGGACTAACAGGGGGCTGAATCAGGCCGAACCAGGTTGAAGCAGGCTGATCCTTTTGATTTTTCCAATGATGCATCAGTGGAAAATGAAATAAACTACCTTCATTACGCAAAATATTGTTCCCTTGGTCGAGAAGCGGAACACACTCATCGTTGTCGGACTCAGATGATCCGGGCTAACTAGGGGCTGAATCAGGCCGAGCCAGGCTGAACCAGGTTATTCCTTTTACTTTCTGCTAAGGATGCATTAGTCGAAATTAAAATAAACTTCCTCCAATACTTTTAAGATTGATCCCTTCGTAAAGAAACGCCACACATTTAACGTTGACGGACTTAGATGATCCGGATTGACCGGGCCTGAGACTGGCTAAACCAGGCTTATCCTTTTACTTTTTGCCAAGAATGCATTAGTGGAAATTGAAAAAAAACTACCTTCAATATCTCGGAAATATCAAATTTATATCATTGCGTAAAAGCGACTCAATCAGGCCATCACTCAACATTAACGGACTAAGATGATCCGGGCTAATCTGGGTGCTGAAACGGTCTGAACCAGGATGACCCTTTTCCTTTTTTCCAATGATAAATTTGAGGGAATTTAAATAAAGTATCTTCAAAACGTATAAGATTTTTACCTTAGTGGAGAAGCGCAACACACTCAACGTTGATGGACTAAGCTGATCTGGGCTGACCGGGGGCTGAACTAGCACGTACCAGGCTGAACCAGGCTGACCCTTTAACTTTTTGTCAGGAATGCATCGGATGAAAATTGAAATAAACTATCCTCAATGCCCATAAGATTGTTCCCTTCGTGGAGCGGCGCAAAACAGTCAACGTTTAAGGAGTAACACGATACGGATTGACCGGGGGGACTGTACAAGGCCGAACCAGGCTAATCCGTGTACTTTTTTCCCCAGGATGCATCAGTCGAATTCGAATCGACTCTCTTTAATACTTAAAACATTGTTCCCTTAGTGGAGAAGCGCAACATACTCAACGTTGACGGTCTTTGACGGTCAGGGCTGCCTGGGGACTGACTCAGGCCGAACAAGGCTGAACCAGGCTGATCCTTTTACTTTTTTCCAATGATGCATCAGTGTACAATGAAATAAACTCCAATACGTGAAATATTGTTCCCTTAGTGGAGAAGCGTTACACACTCAACGTTGACGGACTCAGATGATCCGGGCTGATCAGGGGCTGAATCAAGCCGAACCAGGCTGATCCTTTTACTTTCTGCTAAGGATGCGTCAATCGAAATGGAAATAAACTACCTCCAATACTTTTAAGATTGTTCCCTTCGTGGAGATATGCAGAACATTCAACGGTGACGGACTACGATGATTCGGGCTGACGGGGGAGGGGGCTGAACCTTTTCTTTTTTGACAAAAAGCAAGATTTAGCCATTCAACATTTATCCTGTATCAAGCAGGATCAGTTTTGTTTTTTTTTTGATAAGTTAAATATTACCTCAACTTATTTCAAAAAAGGCTCGGTCGCATTAAAAAAGGTTTATCATTTTTTCGATCAAGATCAGACATTTTCCGTCATTACTTAGCTCGTTACAAATGAAGATAAATATTTTCTTACAACGAACTTGAGCTAGATTTTGCAGCGACTGAAATTCAGAACCGTTCATTTTTTACTACCTTAAACACTTATGTGGATCAGTGTTGAGCATGCCGGGCTCAAGACCTGATGGTTGAAACTTCGACCCACACACCCACCCACCCCCAGTTCCACGATACAACACCCTTTGAGGCTAATACCCACGACAGCCAAATATAAACACGCTTGTTTCGTGATCAGAAGTTTTCCTTTTTTTAATGCGTGTCTAAATTCTTAAAGGCACACGATTAAAAGTATAATATGGATTTATAAAAACAGGGGAACATTTCACGAATGCGGGATAAAACAAAACACATAACCCGAGAAACCTGGTAACACATCATAAGCAATTGAATAAATTTCATTTGGTAATCACTAATTTCACTGGAAAATTGTCCTACGCATGGCACCTAGTCCCCCGGCTTTAAACCGTATTACCTGTTCATGGACAGAGGTTTCATCGGACGCCACCCGACTCATTGTTGCTAGGTTTGACTTTATATCTTTTTACTTTTTTTCAAATCAGAGCCGCAAACTAGAAGCTTTATGACTGTCTTAGAATTCAGTGTCTCAGCTTTATGATTTCTTGTCAGAGCTTGGCTGAGGTCAAACACTCAGTATTTGGATTGTCTTTGAGGAACGAAATCCCAAAAACACTCTTATTTATCTGATTGTCTTTAATATCTGAAGTTCTTTCAGTTCAGAGACTAATTTTACTTTGTAAATCCAAATGTCTTTAAGGTAGAAGGTGCAATTCCACTTTTGTTCTTTCTAGTATCTTTGAGTTCAGAGGCTCAATCATATTTTTGTCAATCCGATTGTCTTAGAGGCACAATATCATTTTTCTTTAGTCTGAGTGTCTTTGAGATCAGAGGCTCAGTCTCACGTTTGATAATCCGGGTGTGTTTTAGTTCACGGACTCAACCTCACTTTTGTTTATCTGGGTGTCTTTAAGTTAAGAGACTCCATCCAATTTTTTCTTTACCTCATTGCTGTTTATGTACAATATTACGTTTTAGAATCTGGGTCTCCTTGAGTTCAGAGGCTAAATCTTCTCTTTTGTTACTCTGAGTGTCTTTTAGTTCAGAGGCTAAACGTCACTTTTGCTTGTCTTGGGGTCGTCTAGATCTGTGGCTCAATCCAACTTTTGTGAGTCTTATTCTCTTAGGGTCACAGGCACACTCTCACTTTTGTGCATATGAGTTTGTCTTAGTTCAGAAGCTCAATCTCAGTCTTGTTCATCAGAGCGATTTTAGTTCCGGGACATAATATTTTTTTTATCTGGGTGTCTTTCAGGTCAGAGATTAAAAGACACTTATGTTTATCTGGTTGTCTTGGAGTTCAGGTGCTCAATCTCACTTATTCTAATCTGAGTATCCGGTAGTTCAGAGGCTCAGACTCACTTTTCGAATTGTGGGTCTCTTTTAAGCAGATGCTCAATACCATTTTGTTAAACCGAGTGGCTTTTCTTTCAGAGACTCGATCTCATTTCTGTTCATTTGAGTGTCTTTGAGTTCAGAGGCTCAATCTCACTTATGTTAACTCAAGTGTTTTTGAAATCAGACGCTTACTATCACACTTCTTAATACAAGTTTGAAACTCGTCTGTTAATCTATGTATCTCTTGACATAGATGCTTTCTAGCACTATTCTAAGCCTGAATATTTATAAGATTGCATACAATTTCGATACTTGACAAACAGTTGTATGACTATAAAATCAGATCCAGATCTATAATATGAATCTCTTTAATTTTGATCTGAAGGCATGAAATGAGCGATCAGCAATACCAAACTTCCGACATTCTGCCTGATACCGATTGTAAAGTAAAAAATAGTTATTGCCTTCTTTGGCAGCTTCTTTCAAAGTCCCAAGAATGCCCAGTTCAATACTGTTCCATGTCACTGCGGTAACACCAGGCAAATGGTTTTGGGACACTCTTCACTGCTAGCGTATCTTCCAATTGTTCCTCTAAAACATTTTCATCAATTCGGAGTACATTTTCCTCCATATTATCAGCTGAGTGATCTAGTGTACGTCGCTGCACCTCTTTGTTCGGCTTACTTATCATCGCTGTTTCAGTTTCTTTTCGAGCAATGCTTGCATGCAGCCGCCAAACTTTAAAAACATTCATATTGTTTACCAGAATTTTGGATTGAATTTCAAGTTCAATGAATCTCCATTGGCGTACTGGAAGTTCACCTTCTAGTTGTTTCATTTTCTTGTAATCAACAAAACGTCCTTTTTCCAAAAAAGCAACACAGGTCAAAAAAGTCATTATTTTGGTTAAGTTTTCTTCGTCGAACTTCTGATCATTAAGTTTCCGAAGACAATCTCTTACCCAAGGACAACTATTATTTGTTCCCTTCAGGCTACTGGTATAACAAAGCTTTCTCTTTTCCAACTCATTCAGCACCAAAGCGCAAAACAAACTCGATGTATTCTCCAAAGGTCCTGCCTGTAAATCCCCATAATCACGGATGGTCCAAACACCATACCCAAACTCCCAGTAAAGGCTTTGGTTCCGGCTTTTATCAAAATTTCTAAAAGCGGGAAAATGACACAACTAAACTTCTTCCAATCCATTAATCAGTACCACTTCTAAATCTTTTCCTTTTCTCTTTAACATTTTTAGAGCATGTTGGTGTACCATTGATAAATTGTAATTTTTTACCAATGTCAACTGCTTGGCTAACTGTGATTTTGACGTTACTCCAACTACCCTCATACCATGAGCACCACTCTTTAAAGATGCGAGGAATGAATCAGAACGCTCATACGTGCACCCGACGGTATGAAGATCAATAATCAACATCTCTACCAGCCGCCGTCCTAATACGAGATTACTTCCGGTTATATAGTCCCAAAATCCAAAGAGCCTGCTTAGTTGAGATTGAACAGCTTCACTTTTGCTGTATATCGCAAGCGGTGGAGTCGTTTTTTCATCTGAACAGCATGCAAAAGCTGACTCAAGACGTAAAAATCCATAATAGTCTGTAGAACTTCTGGTTTTAGAACTTAAACCAGGACCAAGATTCACTGACATTACATTTGATTTATAACTTAATGGATGCCCCCACAACATTTTTTCTGCTGCAAGCTCATATTGATAAGCCTTCCAAACACTTAAACTACAACCTGTGCCTTTATTGTAATTAAGTAATTCTTGCAATTTGTCACACAAATGAAATCCAATCTGACGACATCGTTCCATTAAATCTTGTGATGAGAATGGAACCAAAAGGGCATAATGCTGCAGTAATTTGGTCAGCTTTGATAACGACAACATTTCATCACCCTCTATTGTATCTTTTATTTCATCTAACGAAGCCACAAATTCCAATCTACAGTCAGACCTGTACATTTTCATAAAGTTGCTACCTATTACAGATATATACTGTCTTGCGTCTTCTTCTAACGATGAGGTTGCGCCTCTCATTCCAGACACATACATTATTGCTGCGCTCACTGCATGGTACCGAGATTTTGGATAACAATGGGGTACATCAGCATATAATTGCACAAACTGTAGATTTTCTGGATATTTACAAACTTCTCTCAATTCTCTTCCTACGTCCACCTTTCTTCCATCTAAATTACTCTGATAATTTGCACATTCTACCATTGATGAAATAGTAGTCAAATATCCACGACTTCCTATCAAATTTTCCAAACTCGGCCGTGACCAAAAATACTCTCGTCATCCAAAACACATTCAACAGCTACATGTATGCAAACTTAACACAGTCCGATGATTCAACAATTGGTAGATATACAATCCCTTTGTTTTTCTCACCAAACCTATAACTAAAAATAATACTCCGAAAACCAAATGGTACACTTGTGGAATCTAAAGTTTCCTGAAAAATTGTCATAATTTTCTTGCTGTCATTTGGCAGTAAAAATAATTTGCTTATATCATTCATATCGTTTTTGTCCAAGGTGTGCTTCAAAACCCCAAGAGGAATGGCGGCAATGAGACGTCTCCTAAACTCTGCTTTCAAATCAACAAACCAAGAATAAGTCACATCTCTTATCAAGTCCAATTTCACTGTTCTGTCACCATTAGGTAACAACGCAATTACATATCCCCATCCACCATCTGTAAAAATATTAGCTCCGACACATTCTTTAAACATCTTTCGACTTTCTACGTTGTATTTGATTAAATTTTCATTCTTCTTTAATAAAGGATATACCGGAATAAGGGATAGCTTGTCCCTTGGAAGTAGAAACAGGTGGTGAAACTCGTGTGAAGTATTTGATAACTTCTTCCATTCGATTGTTACTCCGTCTATATCGCTTTTTATACGAAGAGATTGCTCCAACTCTAGAGCACTGATGCTCGTGCTTCTAATTGTTATATGTTCATGGTTGCTAAGGAAGTTGTGAACACTTTTATGTCTATTCCATTCCTTTTCGAAGAATACAGAATTCTCGATGCCTGTTACAAGAAATTTATCATCATCCTCCATGCCGTAATCAACTTCTTCGTCAATGGTATTCTGCAACAATGGATGAACACATATTTGTTTTCATCATAAGTAATAACATTCTTGGATTGAGGTAAGATAGGCAAGAGAAGGGTTATGTACCTCATAGAAATATGATATTCTTTCCTTGATATCTGTTTGACATGTACTTTACCCAAACGATATTCATAATACTTTTATCCGATTCAAAGTCAATAGATGACTGGAATTAACAAATGAAAATATCTTTAATTAATGGAACCTCGTGCTAGCGATTCTCCAACTGTCTTCATATTTATGCATTGACAAGTGTTTCAGTGAGCAACCGTTAGCAATACACTCAAAGTATCTAAATGGGACAGGAAAATATATTGCTTACCTCCTTCTCCATGTCAAAATTTGTCACCATTCGAAAACGATCAATGTACACAATACCGTTTGTTAATGAATTGAACGAATTTTTAGAAGAGTATTTTGCACACGATTACTGTTGCACACAAATAGAAAAAACTCAAGGCTCAATCCATCTCATAACACAATGTAATTATCGCTTGAAAAACACACTGAAGAATTTTAATAAAGTAAATCATCAATATGTTACTCCGTAAGCTTTCTTTTAAACGACTAAAATGCGTAGACCGTATTTTATAGAGCACAATATCATCGATCTTCATCATCCGCCATTTTGATCGAGACTAATTTGAAAAAAGAATTTGTTAACACATGGGGTGCTTCTATGGTCCGCGCTTGTTTATAGCCGCCATCTTGATCATCCGCCATCTTGATCACACATCGTAACTTGCCCGGTTCCTAACCCTAACCCTAACCCTAACCCTAACCCTAACCCTAACCCTAACCCTAACCCTAACCCTAACCCTACTAACCCTAACCCTAACCCTAACCCTAACCCTAACCCTAACCCTAACCTTTACGTTTGCCAAGACTGGATTAGATGTAATTAAAATAGACTACCTACAATACGTATAACATTGCTCTCTTCGTTTGAGAAACACAAAGGAGTTCAAAGATGATCCGGGTTGATCGGGCCTTAACCAAGCAGAACCAGACTTAACCTTTCACTTTTTGCCAATGATGCATAAGTGGAAATTGAAATAAAATACATTCAAATACGTAAAAGAGTGTTTCCTTATCGGGGAAAAGCATCAAACTCAAAGTTGACGGACTAAGATCGTCCGGGCTGACCGACGCAGAGCAAGGCTGAACATTTAACCTTTTCCCAAGAATGCATCAGATATAAATATCTACAATACGTATAACATTGTTCACTTCGTTGGAGAAGCGCAAAAGACTCAACGTTTGCGGACTAAGATGATCCGGGTTGACCGGGACAGAACAGGCAGAACACTTGATTTTTTACACATGATGCATCAGTGGAAAATTAAATAAACTACCTTCAATACGTATTAGATTGTTCCCTTAAAGGAGAAGCGCAACAAACTCAACGTTAAGGGACTAAGATGGTCAAAACTATCAGGAAGATGAATCAGGCTGAACCAGGCTGATCCTTTTCCTTTTTTCCAATTATACAGCAGTTAAAATTGAAATAAACCACCTTCAATACGTATAAGATTGTTCTCTTAGTGATTATGTGCATCAAACTCAACGTTGATTGACTTACATAACCCGGGCTGACCGGGGGCTGAATCAGGCCGAACCAGGCTGAACCAGGTTGTACCAGGCTGTACCAGGCTGATCCGTTTACTTTCTTCCAATGATGAATCATTTAAAAATGAAATAATCTACCTTCAATACGTATAAGATTGTTCTTTTAGGGGTGCAGCGCAAAAAACTCAGCTTGACGGACTAAGATGACCAGGGCTGACCGGGGGCAAAATCAGGCCACACCAGGCTGAACCAGGCTGATCCTTTTACTTTTTTCCAATGATGCAACAGTTGAAAATTAAATGTACCACGTTCAATACGTAGTAGATTGTTCCCTTAGTGGAGAAGCGAAACAAACTCAACGTTGAGGGACTAAGATGGTCAAGACTAACAGGAAGATGAATCAGGCCGAACCAGGCTGAACCGGGCTGATCCTTTTACTTTTTTCCAATGATACATCAGTGGAAAATTAAATAAACTACCTTCAATACGTATCAGATTGATCCCTAAGTGGAGAAGCGCAACAAACTCAAAGTTGACGGACTAAGATAGTCAGGACTAACAGGGGGCTGAATCAGGCCGAACAAGGCCGAACCAGGCTGATCCTTTTGTTTATTTCCAATGATGCATCAATTTTAAATGAATCAAATAACCTTCAATACGTGAAATATTGTTCACTTAGTGGAGAAGCGTAACACATTCAATGTTGAGGAACTAAGATGACCCGGGCTGACCGACGGCTGAATCAAGACGAACCAGGCAGAAACAGGCTGATCCTTTTACTTTTTTCTAATGATGCATCAGTTGAAAAAAAAAAAAAAAAAAAAAAAACCCTACCTTCAACATGTATAAGAGTGTTCCCTTAGTGGAGAAGCGCAACACACTCAACGTTGACGGACTAAGATGGTCAGGAATAACAGGGGGCTGAAACAGGCCGAACCAGGCTGAACCAGGCTCATCCTTTTACTTTTTGCCAATGAGGCATCAGTGGAAAATTAAATAAACTACTTTCAATACGTATAAGATTGTTCCCTTAGTTGAGAAGCGCAACAGCTCAACGTTGACGGACTAACATGGTCAGGACTAACAGGGGGCTGAATCAGGCCGAACCAGGTTGAAGCAGGCTGATCCTTTTGATTTTTCCAATGATGCATCAGTGGAAAATGAAATAAACTACCTTCATTACGCAAAATATTGTTCCCTTGGTCGAGAAGCGGAACACACTCATCGTTGTCGGACTCAGATGATCCGGGCTAACTAGGGGCTGAATCAGGCCGAGCCAGGCTGAACCAGGTTATTCCTTTTACTTTCTGCTAAGGATGCATTAGTCGAAATTAAAATAAACTTCCTCCAATACTTTTAAGATTGATCCCTTCGTAAAGAAACGCCACACATTTAACGTTGACGGACTTAGATGATCCGGATTGACCGGGCCTGAGACTGGCTAAACCAGGCTTATCCTTTTACTTTTTGCCAAGAATGCATTAGTGGAAATTGAAAAAAAACTACCTTCAATATCTCGGAAATATCAAATTTATATCATTGCGTAAAAGCGACTCAATCAGGCCATCACTCAACATTAACGGACTAAGATGATCCGGGCTAATCTGGGTGCTGAAACGGTCTGAACCAGGATGACCCTTTTCCTTTTTTCCAATGATAAATTTGAGGGAATTTAAATAAAGTATCTTCAAAACGTATAAGATTTTTACCTTAGTGGAGAAGCGCAACACACTCAACGTTGATGGACTAAGCTGATCTGGGCTGACCGGGGGCTGAACTAGCACGTACCAGGCTGAACCAGGCTGACCCTTTAACTTTTTGTCAGGAATGCATCGGATGAAAATTGAAATAAACTATCCTCAATGCCCATAAGATTGTTCCCTTCGTGGAGCGGCGCAAAACAGTCAACGTTTAAGGAGTAACACGATACGGATTGACCGGGGGGACTGTACAAGGCCGAACCAGGCTAATCCGTGTACTTTTTTCCCCAGGATGCATCAGTCGAATTCGAATCGACTCTCTTTAATACTTAAAACATTGTTCCCTTAGTGGAGAAGCGCAACATACTCAACGTTGACGGTCTTTGACGGTCAGGGCTGCCTGGGGACTGACTCAGGCCGAACAAGGCTGAACCAGGCTGATCCTTTTACTTTTTTCCAATGATGCATCAGTGTACAATGAAATAAACTCCAATACGTGAAATATTGTTCCCTTAGTGGAGAAGCGTTACACACTCAACGTTGACGGACTCAGATGATCCGGGCTGATCAGGGGCTGAATCAAGCCGAACCAGGCTGATCCTTTTACTTTCTGCTAAGGATGCGTCAATCGAAATGGAAATAAACTACCTCCAATACTTTTAAGATTGTTCCCTTCGTGGAGATATGCAGAACATTCAACGGTGACGGACTACGATGATTCGGGCTGACGGGGGAGGGGGCTGAACCTTTTCTTTTTTGACAAAAAGCAAGATTTAGCCATTCAACATTTATCCTGTATCAAGCAGGATCAGTTTTGTTTTTTTTTGATAAGTTAAATATTACCTCAACTTATTTCAAAAAAGGCTCGGTCGCATTAAAAAAGGTTTATCATTTTTTCGATCAAGATCAGACATTTTCCGTCATTACTTAGCTCGTTACAAATGAAGATAAACATTTTCTTACAACGAACTTGAGCTAGATTTTGCAGCGACTGAAATTCAGAACCGTTCATTTTTTACTACCTTAAACACTTATGTGGATCAGTGTTGAGCATGCCGGGCTCAAGACCTGATGGTTGAAACTTCGACCCACACACCCACCCACCCCCAGTTCCACGATACAACACCCTTTGAGGCTAATACCCACGACAGCCAAATATAAACACGCTTGTTTCGTGATCAGAAGTTTTCCTTTTTTTTAATGCGTGTCTAAATTCTTAAAGGCACACGATTAAAAGTATAATATGGATTTATAAAAACAGGGGAACATTTCACGAATGCGGGATAAAACAAAACACATAACCCGAGAAACCTGGTAACACATCATAAGCAATTGAATAAATTTCATTTGGTAATCACTAATTTCACTGGAAAATTGTCCTACGCATGGCACCTAGTCCCCCGGCTTTAAACCGTATTACCTGTTCATGGACAGAGGTTTCATCGGACGCCACCCGACTCATTGTTGCTAGGTTTGACTTTATATCTTTTTACTTTTTTTCAAATCAGAGCCGCAAACTAGAAGCTTTATGACTGTCTTAGAATTCAGTGTCTCAGCTTTATGATTTCTTGTCAGAGCTTGGCTGAGGTCAAACACTCAGTATTTGGATTGTCTTTGAGGAACGAAATCCCAAAAACACTCTTATTTATCTGATTGTCTTTAATATCTGAAGTTCTTTCAGTTCAGAGACTAATTTTACTTTGTAAATCCAAATGTCTTTAAGGTAGAAGGTGCAATTCCACTTTTGTTCTTTCTAGTATCTTTGAGTTCAGAGGCTCAATCATATTTTTGTCAATCCGATTGTCTTAGAGGCACAATATCATTTTTCTTTAGTCTGAGTGTCTTTGAGATCAGAGGCTCAGTCTCACGTTTGATAATCCGGGTGTGTTTTAGTTCACGGACTCAACCTCACTTTTGTTTATCTGGGTGTCTTTAAGTTAAGAGACTCCATCCAATTTTTTCTTTACCTCATTGCTGTTTATGTACAATATTACGTTTTAGAATCTGGGTCTCCTTGAGTTCAGAGGCTAAATCTTCTCTTTTGTTACTCTGAGTGTCTTTTAGTTCAGAGGCTAAACGTCACTTTTGCTTGTCTTGGGGTCGTCTAGATCTGTGGCTCAATCCAACTTTTGTGAGTCTTATTCTCTTAGGGTCACAGGCACACTCTCACTTTTGTGCATATGAGTTTGTCTTAGTTCAGAAGCTCAATCTCAGTCTTGTTCATCAGAGCGATTTTAGTTCCGGGACATAATATTTTTTTTATCTGGGTGTCTTTCAGGTCAGAGATTAAAAGACACTTATGTTTATCTGGTTGTCTTGGAGTTCAGGTGCTCAATCTCACTTATTCTAATCTGAGTATCCGGTAGTTCAGAGGCTCAGACTCACTTTTCGAATTGTGGGTCTCTTTTAAGCAGATGCTCAATACCATTTTGTTAAACCGAGTGGCTTTTCTTTCAGAGACTCGATCTCATTTCTGTTCATTTGAGTGTCTTTGAGTTCAGAGGCTCAATCTCACTTATGTTAACTCAAGTGTTTTTGAAATCAGACGCTTACTATCACACTTCTTAATACAAGTTTGAAACTCGTCTGTTAATCTATGTATCTCTTGACATAGATGCTTTCTAGCACTATTCTAAGCCTGAATATTTATAAGATTGCATACAATTTCGATACTTGACAAACAGTTGTATGACTATAAAATCAGATCCAGATCTATAATATGAATCTCTTTAATTTTGATCTGAAGGCATGAAATGAGCGATCAGCAATACCAAACTTCCGACATTCTGCCTGATACCGATTGTAAAGTAAAAAATAGTTATTGCCTTCTTTGGCAGCTTCTTTCAAAGTCCCAAGAATGCCCAGTTCAATACTGTTCCATGTCACTGCGGTAACACCAGGCAAATGGTTTTGGGACACTCTTCACTGCTAGCGTATCTTCCAATTGTTCCTCTAAAACATTTTCATCAATTCGGAGTACATTTTCCTCCATATTATCAGCTGAGTGATCTAGTGTACGTCGCTGCACCTCTTTGTTCGGCTTACTTATCATCGATGTTTCAGTTTCTTTTCGAGCAATGCTTGCATGCAGCCGCCAAACTTTAAAAACATTCATATTGTTTACCAGAATTTTGGATTGAATTTCAAGTTCAATGAATCTCCATTGGCGTACTGGAAGTTCACCTTCTAGTTGTTTCATTTTCTTGTAATCAACAAAACGTCCTTTTTCCAAAAAAGCAACACAGGTCAAAAAAGTCATTATTTTGGTTAAGGTTTCTTCGTCGAACTTCTGATCATTAAGTTTCCGAAGACAATCTCTTACCCAAGGACAACTATTATTTGTTCCCTTCAGGCTACTGGTATAACAAAGCTTTCTCTTTTCCAACTCATTCAGCACCAAAGCGCAAAACAAACTCGATGTATTCTCCAAAGGTCCTGCCTGTAAATCCCCATAATCACGGATGGTCCAAACACCATACCCAAACTCCCAGTAAAGGCTTTGGTTCCGGCTTTTATCAAAATTTCTAAAAGCGGGAAAATGACACAACTAAACTTCTTCCAATCCATTAATCAGTACCACTTCTAAATCTTTTCCTTTTCTCTTTAACATTTTTAGAGCATGTTGGTGTACCATTGATAAATTGTAATTTTTTACCAATGTCAACTGCTTGGCTAACTGTGATTTTGACGTTACTCCAACTACCCTCATACCATGAGCACCACTCTTTAAAGATGCGAGGAATGAATCAGAACGCTCATACGTGCACCCGACGGTATGAAGATCAATAATCAACATCTCTACCAGCCGCCGTCCTAATACGAGATTACTTCCGGTTATATAGTCCCAAAATCCAAAGAGCCTGCTTAGTTGAGATTGAACAGCTTCACTTTTGCTGTATATCGCAAGCGGTGGAGTCGTTTTTTCATCTGAACAGCATGCAAAAGCTGACTCAAGACGTAAAAATCCATAATAGTCTGTAGAACTTCTGGTTTTAGAACTTAAACCAGGACCAAGATTCACTGACATTACATTTGATTTATAACTTAATGGATGCCCCCACAACATTTTTTCTGCTGCAAGCTCATATTGATAAGCCTTCCAAACACTTAAACTACAACCTGTGCCTTTATTGTAATTAAGTAATTCTTGCAATTTGTCACACAAATGAAATCCAATCTGACGACATCGTTCCATTAAATCTTGTGATGAGAATGGAACCAAAAGGGCATAATGCTGCAGTAATTTGGTCAGCTTTGATAACGACAACATTTCATCACCCTCTATTGTATCTTTTATTTCATCTAACGAAGCCACAAATTCCAATCTACAGTCAGACCTGTACATTTTCATAAAGTTGCTACCTATTACAGATATATACTGTCTTGCGTCTTCTTCTAACGATGAGGTTGCGCCTCTCATTCCAACCACATACATTATTGCTGCGCTCACTGCATGGTACCGAGATTTTGGATAACAATGGGGTACATCAGCATATAATTGCACAAACTGTAGATTTTCTGGATATTTACAAACTTCTCTCAATTCTCTTCCTACGTCCACCTTTCTTCCATCTAAATAACTCTGATAATTTGCACATTCTACCATTGATAAAATAGTAGTCAAATATCCACGACTTCCTATCAAATTTTCCAAACTCGGCCGTGACCAAAAAATACTCTCGTCATCCAAAACACATTCAACAGCTACATGTATGCAAACTTAACACAGTCCGATGATTCAACAATTGGTAGATATACAATCCCTTTGTTTTTCTCACCAAACCTATAACTAAAAATAATACTCCGAAAACCAAATGGTACACTTGTGGAATCTAAAGTTTCCTGAAAAATTGTCATAATTTTCTTGCTGTCATTTGGCAGTAAAAATAATTTGCTTATATCATTCATATCGTTTTTGTCCAAGGTGTGCTTCAAAACCCCAAGAGGAATGGCGGCAATGAGACGTCTCCTGAACTCTGCTTTCAAATCAACAAACCAAGAATAAGACACATCTCTTATCAAGTCCAATTTCACTGTTCTGTCACCATTAGGTAACAACGCAATTACATATCCCCATCCACCATCTGTAAAAATATTAGCTCCGACACATTCTTTAAACATCTTTCGACTTTCTACGTTGTATTTGATTAAATTTTCATTCTTCTTTAATAAAGGATATACCGGAATAAGGGATAGCTTGTCCCTTGGAAGTAGAAACAGGTGGTGAAACTCGTGTGAAGTATTTGATAACTTCTTCCATTCGATTGTTACTCCGTCTATATCGCTTTTTATACGAAGAGATTGCTCCAACTCTAGAGCACTGATGCTCGTGCTTCTAATTGTTATATGTTCATGGTTGCTAAGGAAGTTGTGAACACTTTTATGTCTATTCCATTCCTTTTCGAAGAATACAGAATTCTCGATGCCTGTTACAAGAAATTTATCATCATCCTCCATGCCGTAATCAACTTCTTCGTCAATGGTATTCTGCAACAATGGATGAACACATATTTGTTTTCATCATAAGTAATAACATTCTTGGATTGAGGTAAGATAGGCAAGAGAAGGGTTATGTACCTCATAGAAATATGATATTCTTTCCTTGATATCTGTTTGACATGTACTTTACCCAAACGATATTCATAATACTTTTATCCGATTCAAAGTCAATAGATGACTGGAATTAACAAATGAAAATATCTTTAATTAATGGAACCTCGTGCTAGCGATTCTCCAACTGTCTTCATATTTATGCATTGACAAGTGTTTCAGTGAGCAACCGTTAGCAATACACTCAAAGTATCTAAATGGGACAGGAAAATATATTGCTTACCTCCTTCTCCATGTCAAAATTTGTCACCATTCGAAAACGATCAATGTACACAATACCGTTTGTTAATGAATTGAACGAATTTTTAGAAGAGTATTTTGCACACGATTACTGTTGCACACAAATAGAACAAACTCAAGGCTCAATCCATCTCATAACACAATGTAATTATCGCTTGAAAAACACACTGAAGAATTTTAATAAAGTAAATCATCAATATGTTACTCCGTAAGCTTTCTTTTAAACGACTAAAATGCGTAGACCGTATTTTATAGAGCACAATATCATCGATCTTCATCATCCGCCATTTTGATCGAGACTAATTTGAAAAAAGAATTTGTTAACACATGGGGTGCTTCTATGGTCCGCTCTTGTTTATAGCCGCCATCTTGATCATCCGCCATCTTGATCACACATCGTAACTTGCCCGGTTCCTAACCCTAACCCTAACCCTAACCCTAACCCTAACCCTAACCCCTAACCCTAACCCTAACCCTAACCCTAACCCTAACCCTAACCCTAACCCTAACCCTAACCCTAACCCTAACCCTAACCCTAACCCTAACCCTAACCCTAACCCTAACCCTAACCCTACCCTTACCCTAACCCTAACCCTAACCCTAACCCTAACACTTTTGAAAGACAGGGTTATGAAACTGGGTTATGTTGGGTAAAGGGTACAGTGTTAACACTTTTAAAACATAAGGCTATTAAAGAGGGTTATGGTGGGTAAAGGGTTCAGGGTTATCCCTTTTGAAAGACGGGTTTTTTTTAGTGGGTTATGGTGGGTAAAGGGTTAAGGCTGAACACTTTTTTTAAAAAAAACTGGGTTATCAAAGTAGGTTATTGTGGGTAAAGGGTTCAGGGTATACACTTTTGAAAAACTGGGTTATCAAAAAGGTTATGGTGGGTAAAGGGTTCAGGGTTAACACTTTTGAAAAACAGTGTCACCAAAGTGGGTTATGATGGGTAAAGCATTCAGGGTTATCACTTTTGAAAGACAGGGTTATGAAACTGGGTTATGTTGGTTAAAAGGGTACAGTGTTAACACTTTTAAAAAATAAGGTTATCAAAGAGGGTTATGGTGGGTAAAGGGTTCAGGGTTATCCTTTTGAAAGACGGGGTTATCAAAGTGGGTTATGGTGGGTAAAGGGTTCAGGGTTAACACTTTTGAAAAACAGGGTTATCAAAGAGGGTTATGGTGGGCGAAGGGTTCCAGGTAAGCACTTTTAAAAACTGGGTTATCAAAGTGGGTTATGGTAGGTAAAGGGTTCAGGGTTAACACTTTTGAAAAACTGGGTTATCAAAGTGGGTTATGGTGGGTAAAGGGTTCAGGGTTAACACTTTTGAAAAACATCGTTATCAAAGTGGGTTATGGTGGGTAAAGGGTTCAGGGTAAACACTTTTGAAAAAACAGGGTTATCAAAGAGGGTTATGGTGGGCAAAGAGTTCCGGGTAAGCACTTTTAGAAAAAAGGGTTATCAAAGTGGGTTATGGTAGGTAAAGGGTTCAGGGTTAACACTTTTGAAAAACTGTGTTATTAAAGAGGGTTATGGTGGGTAAAGTGTTCAGGGTTAACACTTTTAAAAATTTGGTTATCAAAGTTTGTTATGGTGGGTAAGGGGATAAGGGTAAACACTTTAAAAAAAAGCGTTTATGAGAATGGGTTATGATGGGTAAGGGGTACAGCGTTAACACTTTTGAAAAACTTGGTATTCAAAGCGGGTAATGGTGGTTAAAGGGTTAAGGGTTAACACTTTTGAAAAACCGTGTTATTAAAGTGAGTTATGATTGGTTAAGTGTTCAGGGTTAAGACTTTAGAAAAACTAAGTAATCAAAGATGGTTATGGTGGGTAAGGGGTTCTGGGTTAACACTTTTGAAAAACTAAGTTAAAGCGCTTTTAAGAGGTTCTACGGCCGTATCTCGGCTCCCAGTAGGGTGATTGGTACAATCTTGGTGTCTACGTGTTTGTCTGAACGAGCTCTACAATTTGAGAGAGTTTGGCACCTCCATCCCATCGACAGACGAAAATCGCGTTTTCGGGTTACCAACCGGAAGTGCAGTGGCTGGATCGGGATTGCTCGACGTCTATTGCCGCCGGAGCTCGGTCTCTATCATCGAGGGTAACGCCGCTGGGCCAAGCCAAGGCGCCGATCAAGTCAATCGTGGTGTGCTCTTCTTGCTCCATTGATGCACTACAATCGTAGCGAGATTTGCGGGGATGCGGCTATAAGCGGCCGCTCTATAGCGATTCGCGCTCATGTCGCTAGGGTATTGGCCGAGCGCCGCTTTTCAGAGGCGCTTCAGCCTTAGCTCCGCCCCCAGTAGAGCGATCGGGACAATCTTTGAGTCTACGTGTTCGTGTCTACAATCGGGGAGAGTTTCGCACCTCCATCCCATCCACACACGAAAATCGCTTTTTCGGCGAACCGACCAGGAGTGCAGTGGCTGGGTAGGGATTGTACGACGCGGATCGCCGTGGGGCTCGGTCCCTTCCATCGAGGCAAATTTGGCGTCCCTAGCTCATCTATAGCCGGAGAAACACGAATTCGGGCCATTGGGCGCGAGAGCAGAGTGGCCGTTGCCGGATGACACTGCTGGGCCGAGCCAGGGCGCCGATCAAGTCAATCGTGGTACGGTCTTGTTGCCCAACTGAAGCACTACAATCGTAGTGAATTTGACGGAGCTGCGTCTATTAGCGGCCGCTCTAGATCGATTCGCGCTGATGTCGCAAGGGTGCCGACTGAGCGGCGCTTTTCAGAGGCGCTACTGTCGTTTTTCGGCCCCAAGTGGGCCGATCGGGACAATCTTGGTGTCTACATGTTCGTCTTGACAAGTTCTACAATTGGGGAGAGTTTCTCAACACGATCCACAGACGAAATTCGCGTGTTCGCGCTAATATCGCTAAGGTGCAGAAATGGTGGGTAAAGTGTTAAGAGTGAACGTCCTTTTTCCAATTAAGTTCACAAGATTCAAAAAAACAGATAAAAATAAAACAGTATCAAAAACAATCAATCACTCTTTACGTCCATTCTTTAAGGAGCAAACTATTCAAGTGATTGTCCAATAGGCTAAAACAACATGGTCTCTATTTTTAGAAAAGCTCTTCGATCACGTGATAAAAGAATTCCTGGCCACGTGGGCACCTCAAATGAACTAAATAAAACATATTGGCTATTTTGAGAAAGGTGCTAAAGTCACGTGGTAAAACATTCCATGGTCACGTGGTCTGTCACCTGATATATCATGTGACCCGAGTGAATCATTTGCGTCAATGATGCCCTACCCTAACCCTAACCCTAACCCTAACCCTACGGTTAAAACTTTCGAAAGACCGGGTTATCAAAGTGGGTTATGGTGGGTAAAGGGTTCGGGGTTAACACTTTTAAAAAAAACTGGGTTATCAAAGTAGGTTATTGTGGGTAGAGGGTTCAGGGTATACACTTTTGAAAAAACTAGGTTATCAAAAAGGTTATGGTGGGTAAAGGGTTCAGGGTTAACACTTTTGAAAGACAGGGTTATGAAACTGGGTTATGTTGGGTAAAGGGTACAGTGTTAACACTTTTAAAAGATAAGGTTATCAAAGAGGGTTATGGTGGGTAAAGGGTACAGGGTTATCCCTTTTGAAAGACGGGTTTTTTTTAGTGGGTTATAGTGGGTAAATGTTTTAGGCTGAACACTTTTTTAAAACTGGGTTATCAAAGTGGGTTATGGTGGGTAAAGGGTTCAGGGTATACACTTTTGAAAAACTGGATTATCAAAGTAGGTAATGGTGGGTGAAGGGTTCAGGGTTAACACTTTTGAAAAACAGTGTCACCAAAGTGGGTTATGATGGGTAAAGCATTCAGGGTTATCACTTTTGAAAGACAGGGTTATCAAAGTGGGTTATGTTGGTTAAAAGGGTACAGTGTTAACACTTTTAAAAAATAAGGTTATCAAAGAGGGTTATGGTGGGTAAAGGGTTCAGGGTTATCCTTTTGAAAGACGGGGTTATCAAAGTGGGTTATGGTGGGTAAAGGGTTCAGGGTTAACACTTTTGAAAAACAGGGTTATCAAAGAGGGTTATGGTGGGCAAAGGGTTCCAGGTAAGCACTTTTAAAAACTGGGTTATCAAAGTGGGTTATGGTAGGTAAAGGGTTCAGGGTTAACACTTTTGAAAAACTGGGTTATCAAAGTGGGTTACGGTGGGTAAAGGGTTCAGGGTTAACACTTTTGAAAAAACAGGGTTATCAAAGAGGGTTATGGTGGGCAAAGGGTTCCGGGTAAGCACTTTTAGAAAAAAGGGTTATCAAAGTGGGTTATGGTAGGTAAAGGGTTCAGGGTTAACACTTTTGAAAAACTGGGTTATCAAAGAGGGTTATGGTGGGTAAAGTGTTCAGGGTTAACACTTTTAAAAATTTGGTTATCAAAGTTTGTTATGGTGGGTAAGGGGATAAGGGTAAACACTTTAAAAAAAGCGTTTATGAGAATGGGTTATGATGGGTAAAGGGTACAGCGTTAACACTTTTGAAAAACTTGGTATTCAAAGCGGGTAATGGTGGTTAAAGGGTTAAGGGTTAACACTTTTGAAAAACCGTGTTATTAAAGTGAGTTATGATTGGTTAAGTGTTCAGGGTTAAGACTTTAGAAAAACTAAGTAATCAAAGATGGTTATGGTGGGTAAGGGGTTCTGGGTTAACACTTTTGAAAAACTAAGTTAAAGCGCTTTAAGAGGTTCTACGGCCGTATCTCGGCTCCCAGTAGGGTGATTGGTACAATCTTGGTGTCTACGTGTTTGTCTGAACGAGCTCTACAATTTGAGAGAGTTTGGCACCTCCATCCCATCGACAGACGAAAATCGCGTTTTCGGGTTACCAACCGGAAGTGCAGTGGCTGGATCGGGATTGCTCGACGTCTATTGCCGCCGGAGCTCGGTCTCTATCATCGAGGGTAACGCCGCTGGGCCAAGCCAAGGCGCCGATCAAGTCAATCGTGGTGTGCTCTTCTTGCTCCACTGATGCACTACAGTCGTAGCGAGATTTGCGGGGATGCGGCTATAAGCGGCCGCTCTATAGCGATTCGCGCTCATGTCGCTATGGTATTGGCCGAGCGCCGCTTTTCAGAGGCGCTTCAGCCTTAGCTCCGCCCCCAGTAGAGCGATCGGGACAATCTTTGAGTCTACGTGTTCGTGTCTACAATCGGGGAGAGTTTCGCACCTCCATCCCATCCACACACGAAATTCGCTTTTTCGGCGCACCGACCAGAAGTGCAGTAACTGGGTAGGGATTGTACGACGCGGATCGCCGTGGGGCTCGGTCCCTTCCATCGAGGCAAATTTGGCGTCCCTAGCTCATCTATAGCCGGAGAAACACGAATTCGGGCCATTGGGCGCGAGAGTAGAGTGGCCGTTGCCGGATGACACTGCTGGGCCGAGCCAGGGCGCCGATCAAGTCAATCGTGGTACGGTCTTGTTGCTCAACTGAAGCACTACAATCGTAGTGAATTTGACGGAGCTGCGTCTATTAGCGGCCGCTCTAGATCGATTCGCGCTGATGTCGCAAGGGTGCCGACTGAGCGGCGCTTTTCAGAGGCGCTACTGTCGTTTTTCGGCCCCTAGTGGGCCGATCGGGACAATCTTGGTGTCTACATGTTCGTCTTGACAAGTTCTACAATTGGGGAGAGTTTCTCAACACGATCCACAGACGAAATTCGCGTGTTCGCGCTAATATCGCTAAGGTGCAGGAATGGTGGGTAAAGTGTTAAGAGTGAACGTCCTTTTTCCAATTAAGTTCACAAGATTCAAAAAAACAGATAAAAATAAAACAGTATCAAAAACAACCAATCACTCTTTACGTCCATTCTTTAAGGAGCAAACTATTCAAGTGATTGTCCAATAGGCTAAAACATCATGGTCTCTATTTTTAGAAAAGCTCTTCGATCACGTGATAAAAGAATTCCTGGCCACGTGGGCACCTCAAATGAACTAAATAAAAACATATTGGCTATTTTTAGAAAGGTGCTAAAGTCACGTGGTAAAACATTCCATGGTCACGTGGTCTGTCACCTGATATATCATGTGACCCGAGTGAATCATTTGCGTCAATGATGCCCTACCCTAACCCTAACCGTAACCCTAACCCTAACCCTAACCTAACCCTAACCCTTACCCTAACCCTAACCCTAACCCTACCCTTACCCTCACCCTAACCCTAACCCTAACCCTAACCCTAACCCTACGGTTAAAACTTTCGAAAGACCGGGTTATCAAAGTGGGTTATGGTGGGTAAAGGGTTAAGGCTGAACACTTTTTTAAAAAAACTGGGTTATCAAAGTAGGTTATTGTGGGTAAAGGGTTCAGGGTATACACTTTTGAAAAACTGGGTTATCAAAAAGGTTATGGTGGATAAAGGGTTCAGGGTTAACACTTTTGAAAAACAGGGTCATCAAAGTGGGTTATGATGGGTAAAGCGTTCAGGGTTATCACTTTTGAAAGACAGGGTTATGAAACTGGGTTATGTTGGGTAAAGGGTACAGTGTTAACACTTTTAAAAGATAACGTTATCAAAGAGGGTTATGGTGGGTTAAGGGTTCAGGGTTATCCCTTTTCAAAGACGGGTTTTTTTTAGTTGGTTATGGTGGGTAAAGGCTTTAGGCTGAACACTTTTTTAAAACTGGGTTATCAAAGTGGGTTATGGTGGGTAAAGGGTTCAGGGTATACACTTTTGAAAAACTGGGTTATCAAAGTAGGTAATGGTGGGTGAAGGGTTCAGGGTTAACACTTTTGAAAAACAGTGTCACCAAAGTGGGTAATGATGGGTAAAGCATTCAGGGTTATTACTTTTGAAAGACAGGGTTATCAAAGTGGGTTATGTTGGTTAAAAGGGTACAGTGTTAACACTTTTAAAAAATAAGGTTATCAAAGAGAGTTATGGTGGGCAAAGGGTTCAGGGTTATCCTTTTGAAAGACGGGGTTATCAAAGTGGGTTATGGTGGGTAAAGGATTCAGGGTTAACACTTTTGAAAAACAGGGTTATCAAAGAGGGTTATGGTGTCGAAAGGGTTCCAGGTAAGCACTTTTAAAAACTGGGTTATCAAAGTGGGTTATGGTAGGTAAAGGGTTCAGGGTTAACTCTTTTGAAAAACTGGGTTATCAAAGTGGGTTATGGTGGGTAAAGGGTTCAGGGTTAACACTTTTGAAAAACATCGTTATCAAAGTGGGTTATGGTGGGTAAAGGGTTCAGGGTAAACACTTTTGAAAAAACAGGGTTATCAAAGAGGGTTATGGTAGGTAAAGGGTTCAGGGTTAACACTTTTGAAAAACTGTGTTATCAAAGAGGGTTATGATGGGTAAAGTGTTCAGGGTTAACACTTTTAAAAATTTGGTTATCAAAGTTTGTTATGGTGGGTAAGGGGATAAGGGTAAACACTTTAAAAAAAAAGCGTTTATGAGAATGGGTTATGATGGGTAAAGGGTACAGCGTTAACACTTTTGAAAAACTTGGTATTCAAAGCGGGTAATGGTGGTTAATGGGTTAAGGGTTAACACTTTTGAAAAACCGTGTTATTAAAGTGAGTTATGATTGGTTAAGTGTTCAGGGTTAAGACTTTAGAAAAACTAAGTAATCAAAGATAGTTATGGTGGGTAAGGGGTTCTGGGTAAACACTTTTGAAAAACTAAGTTAAAGCGCTTTTAAGAGGTTCTACGGCCGTATCTCGGCTCCCAGTAGGGTGATTGGTACAATCTTGGTGTCTACGTGTTTGTCTGAACGAGCTCTACAATTTGAGAGAGTTTGGCACCTCCATCCCATCGACAGACGAAAATCGCGTTTTCGGGTTACAAACCGGAAGTGCAGTGGCTGGATCGGGATTGCTCGACGTCTATTGCCGCCGGACCTCGGTCTCTATCATCGAGGGTAACGCCGCTGGGCCAAGCCAAGGCGCCTATCAAGTCAATCGTGGTGTGCTCTTCTTGCTCCACTGATGCACTACAGTCGTAGCGAGATTTGCGGGGATGCGGCTATCAAAAAATTGAGTAAGACATGAAAGAAGTGAAACACCTTATCACCCGGACTAAACTGACAGACTTGCACCTATTCAAACCCATTGAGAAAAGCTTTTCACATGATTACAACTGATCTTCATCTCCGGATGTTCATCTCTCGTTTCAGCCTTATGCCCCAACACAAATGGCAAGCGCTTTGGCCACATTATAGGTCAAAAGATAGCAGGTTATGGTCATCTCTGGATGGCCATCTCTCGTTTCAGCCTTATACCATAACCCTAACCCTAACCCTAACCATAACCCTAAACCCTAACCCTAACCCTAACCCTAACCCCTAACCCTACCCCTACCCCTATCCCTAACCCTAACCCTAACCCTATCCCTAACCCTTACCCTAACCCTAACCTTTACCCTAACCCTAAAACTCATCAGAAACCCTCACAAACCCACCAGAAACCCTCAAAAACCAACCAGAAACCCTCAAAAACTCAAAAAATTGAATAAGGCATGAAAGAAGTGAAACGCCTTATCACCCGGACTAAATTCACAGACATGCACCTATTTAAATTCTTTGAGAAAAACTTCTCAAAGGAAAATGGGTAAGGTAAGGGTATGGTACTCAAAAAAGTGAGTTTATTGATCATATTTGCTTCACTAAATAACATACATCCGAACACGTAATATAAACTGATAAAGAAAAGCTTAATCCAAGAAAAAGGGTGAGTTCACGCAATGGAACTAAAAAAGGTCACTGTCTAGGTTACATGAAATCACCTGATGTACATCATTGGATGTTCGAATCTCGTTTCAGCCTTATACCCCTACACAAATGGCAAGCGTTTTGGCAATACTTTAGGTCACAGGATATCAGGTTATGGTCATCTCTGGATGGTCATCTATCGTTTCAGCATTATACCCTAACCCTAACCCTAACCCTAACCCTAATCAAAAAAGTGAGTTTACTGATCATATTGACTTCACTAAATAACATGCAAACGACACGCAATCAAACTGATAAAGAAAAGCTTATTCCAAGAAAAAGGGTGAGTTCACACAATGGAACTAAAAAAGCTCACTATCTAGGTCACATGATATTACCTGATCTTCATGTCCGGATGTTCATCTCTTGTTTCAGCCTTATACCCTAACCCAAACACAAACTCTTCAGAAACCCTGAAAAACCCGTCACAAACCGTCAAAAACTCAAAAAATTGAGTAAGACATGAAAGAAGTGAAACACCTTATCACCCGGACTAAACTGACAGACTTGCACCTATTCAAACCCATTGAGAAAAGCTTTTCACATGATTACAACTGATCTTCATCTCCGGATGTTCATCTCTCGTTTCAGCCTTATGCCCCAACACAAATGGCAAGCGCTTTGGCCACATTATAGGTCAAAAGATAGCAGGTTATGGTCATCTCTGGATGGCCATCTCTCGTTTCAGCCTTATACCCTAACCCTAACCCTAACCCTAACCCTAAACCCTAACCCTAACCCTAACCCTAACCCTAACCCCTAACCCTACCCCTAACCCTACCCCTAACCCTACCCCTAACCCTTACCCTAACCCTAACCCTTACCCTAACCCTCAAACTCATCAGAAACCCTCACAAACCCACCAGAAACCCTCATAAACCCACCAGAAACCCTCAAAAACTCAAAAAATTGAGTAAGGCATGAAAGAAGTTAAACGCCTTATCACCCGGACTAAATTCACAGACATGCACCTATTTAAATTCTTTGAGAAAAACTTCTCAAAGGAAAATGGGTAAGGTAAGGGTATGGTACTCAAAAAAGTGAGTTTATTGATCATATTTGCTTCACTAAATAACATACATCCGAAAACGTAATATAAACTGATAAAGAAAAGCTTAATCCAAGAAAAAGGGTGAGTTCACGCAATGGAACTAAAAAAGGTCACTGTCTAGGTTACATGAAATCACCTGATGTACATCATTGGATGTTCGAATCTCGTTTCAGCCTTATACCCCTACACAAATGGCAAGCGTTTTGGCAATACTTTAGGTCACAGGATATCAGGTTATGGTCATCTCTGGATGGTCATCTATCGTTTCAGCATTATACCCTAACCCTAACCCTAACCCTAATCAAAAAAGTGAGTTTACTGATCATTTTGACTTCACTAAATAACATGCAAACGACACGCAATCAAACTGATAAAGAAAAGCTTATTCCAAGAAAAAGGGTGAGTTCACACAATGGAACATACATACATACATATTTTATTTTTCCTCCTTTCACAGAAGATAATGTACATACATATTGAACAATTTACAAAGCAAACAATAATATAAACTTTTACATACAAACGAACGAACAATAATATAAAGTACATATTACAAACAGTCAACAAATGTCTGTATAAAAGAGAGAGACAGACATTTGAGATTCATACAGGCATAAAGACAGAAATAGAAAGAGAGAGAGAGAGACATACAGATATACATTGAGTCCTGACTATTTCTTTCGAAACCCGGGAGAGAACACTTGACCGAAACGAAACGAAAAGTGTTCAGCCGGGTAATTCATCGGGAAATGAAAAAAAAAAACCCAATACATAGAGTATTTTTTCTATCGCCGGGAAAACATCATTTGCAGTTAAAAACATCTTGAAATCGACAATCATTCCGATCAAAATAATTCTGTATCATTCACTCAGCGCTCCAATCATACATTAAAAAAACTCACTCAAACCATTCAAAACGCTCCAAGCTCACAGAAAGATAGAATCAACAAATTCATTCAAGATAAATAAAGCTAGAAAAAAAATCACAGATTCACTCACATAATTCATATTGTAAACGTCTAATAGGTTCTTGAGGAAGTAGGCAGCTATTTATAAAACTTTTATACATATTTTTTTTTTTTTTTTAAAGGAAGGTAATAAATATCGCTAACCCTGTTCATCCTGAACTAATTTGCGATACTGGATTACTTCCCTTTAATTTCACTCAAAACACACTCATCATGCTCATTCAATTTCATTCCAAAAACATTCCAGACTCATTCATCTTATCAATTTCACGATGTTGTTAACGGTAACAACACCAAAATTTCAAACGCATCTTCAGGCCACAGTTACAATAATTCGTACGTTCACCAACGCTACATAGAACGCATATCACAAACGATCCTTTTAATCTGGATTTCATCTGTGTAGTTATGGATGATAAATTCACTATCAAAAACTGTATTTTTACAATAACTTTTGAAATGCGTTGCTTATTTTGCGTATAAAGACGGATCGAATTTGTTCGTCACCGATATCAAAACCAGTAAAGCAGTCTAATACCTGCGCAATTCTATCTTTTCTGGTAAATTGTTGAAATCTTATCGGACCCACTTCATCGATAATAATCGTCCATAAATGGTTTCTGTTTGTGTTGTTACGCGAACAGAAAAATATTTTATGTTCGACTATATTATGTACAGTATTTTTGCATTTATCACAGACTGTAACATAGGGTGAAGAGAAGAATTTACAGATTATATAAACTGACGAATAACAACTTTCTTTGTTATTTGGGTAAAGACTCAGTTGCTCCCATAGTACACATGGATTACCGGGTGTGAAAAATCTATTAAAATGATCTATATCAAACTTCGCTGGTAGCTTTTCTTTCAGCATATTTTGATCATAGATCTTTACATTTTTGCGAAATATTGACTTCCAAACTAATTTGGATGGAAATATTGCGTTTGAGTTGAGGTTTATTAAATACTCATACAAATCGTATTTTCGCAATATTTTGACGATATCTGGTATGAAGCCATTATTATGTTTAGATTCTCCAGAAAGGAAACGAAACATTCTATTAACAAATATCTGTTTAGATATGTACTTCGACGGTAGCCTGCAAAGCTGCCCAAAAAATGTAAGTTTACGATAATCTAATTCAGCCCGAATACTTAATACACCTGCAGCAGATTGCGTAACTACGTTATTGGCAGAAATCGGCAGTTTTTGAATGACTTTTAGACTAAAAGATTGAGCACGTTCTAAATGAAGGTAATTGGTTTGCGAGATATTATCCCACAATTCGCACCCGTATAAAGATGACGGTAGAACAATAGATTTATATAAAGACAGTAGTGTTAGAACGTTAAAATCTCCATCGTTACAAATACTCAGGGTTGTACTTCGAAACTTGTTACATGATTCACGTACATTTTCATTAATACTAAAGTACTTATCTACTTTGATTCCAAGATGGGTATAAGTAGTGCTTTCCGATATCGGGTCATTACCTAGAGCCCATGTTCTTGTTTGTTTTTTGAATTCTGTTTTGCTTTCATTAAAGACAATAACAGTGCACTTTGACGCATTATATTCGTAACGCCATTTGCACGAATATTTATAACAGATATCAATCATTTTACTTAGCCCTTGTTTTGACAGACTTATTAATACCATATCATCGGCTACGGTAGGACTACTTAGACATCTGTCGTAAATACAAAAACCGAGTTTAGAGTTTTCAAGTTCTTGTATTAACCCATTGATATATAATAAATACAGTATAGGTGAAATTTTCCCGCCTTGTCTGGTACCCTGTTTTAACATGACGGGTTCCGAGATAAATGCCCCATTTTTAACACGGCTAGACATAGAGCCGTACATATTGATCAAGGTTTTAACAATAAATTGATTAATCCCTACATCTATCATTTTATGGAAAAGTCCATTATGCCACACCCTATCGAAGGCTTGTTTTGCATCCAAAAAAAACAAACATAAGCTTTACTTTTGTTTTCCTCGGCGTATAATATACTTTCCTTCAGTGCAAATGAAGTCATCATGCAGCCTAATCTGGGTTGAAAACCACACTGTTGTACGTTTAAATTTGCGTATAAACTTTCCTCGGTTCGTTTTAATATTACGCCTTCAAATACTTTAAGAATGGACGAGCTTAGAGTAATTGCTCTGTAGTTTGACGGATCATCCTTTCGTTTCTTACCGCCCTTGTGTAGGGTAACGATCAGACCTTTGTTCATTTTTTCCGGCACATAACAAAAATCTAAAAGTGCTGTAAAGAATCTGGCCAAAACCTTTAATACGATTTCACCTCCGTATTTCAAATGTTCATAATAGATATTGTCCTCTCCGCAGGCTTTGCCATTTTTGCATGTATTTAGAACTTCTTGTATTTCAGATGTGGTTACCTTTACGGATACCCCCTGTGTCGGACCATTGAAAAAATCGTTTACTTTCTCATCGATTATCGATTTCCAATTACTATCATAATAATGGTTTTGTGATGCAGAATATAACTTAGAGAAATAACACTGCCATTGTTCGGTAATGGCTGCGGCATCTCTATATGTTACACTGTCAAATTTAATTTCAGATCCCGTCGAAATTCTATGACGGTTTTTACGACGACGCAGCAAAGACCAAAATAAACTGCTGTCAATTTCTGCCGCTTTATCGATTTTTGCATCTTCATCTGATATGAACTGATATACGCTCCGTCGATGGACACGCCTAAACTCCCTTTTTGATTGCTTATAATCAATATGTGTAGGGTTCGAATCTGCAGGAGCGCCCGCACATTTCCAGATACTACGTTTATGGAGCATAAAAGAATGTAATCTACTTAACTCTTCATTCCAATATGGTTTTAGAAATTTTCTAAATTTTCTCTTTTTAAAGGACGATTTTGACGAGTGGGTGATAGCATTAATAATCCTATCATACATTACGTCAATATCCTCCTTTACAAACAATGGTTGATAAAGTGCACTTAAGAGATCATTAGAGCTTATTAGATAAGCTCTAAATTGCTCTTTCTCTGCCTCCGTTACTCGGGACCAGTTTATTTTACAACTATCACTATAAATATTATCTGACAATAGTGATCCGACCTGGATATGAATCCCACAAATAATCGGCCTGTGCCGAGATACAGCCAAACACCTTATCACCCGGACTAAACTGACAGACTTGCACCTATTCAAACCCATTGAGAAAAGCTTTTCACATGATTACAACTGATCTTCATCTCCGGATGTTCATCTCTCGTTTCAGCCTTATGCCCCAACACAAATGGCAAGCGCTTTGGCCACATTATAGGTCAAAAGATAGCAGGTTATGGTCATCTCTGGATGGCCATCTCTCGTTTCAGCCTTATACCATAACCCTAACCCTAACCCTAACCCTAACCCTAAACCCTAACCCTAACCCTAACCCTAACCCCTAACCCTACCCCTAACCCTACCCCTAACCCTAACCCTAACCCTACCCCTACTCCTAACCCTTACCCTAACCCTAACCCTTACCCTAACCCTCAAACTCATCAGAAACCCTCACAAACCCACCAGAAACCCTCATAAACCCACCAGAAACCCTCAAAAACTCAAAAAATTGAGTAAGGCATGAAAGAAGTTAAACGCCTTATCACCCGGACTAAATTCACAGACATGCACCTATTTAAATTCTTTGAGAAAAACTTCTCAAAGGAAAATGGGTAAGGTAAGGGTATGGTACTCAAAAAAGTGAGTTTATTGATCATATTTGCTTCACTAAATAACATACATCCGAAAACGTAAAATAAACTGATAAAGAAAAGCTTAATCCAAGAAAAAGGGTGAGTTCACGCACTGGAACTAAAAAAGGTCACTGTCTAGGTTACATGAAATCACCTGATGTACATCATTGGATGTTCGAATCTCGTTTCAGCCTTATACCCCTACACAAATGGCAAGCGTTTTGGCAATACTTTAGGTCACAGGATATCAGGTTATGGTCATCTCTGGATGGTCATCTATCGTTTCAGCATTATACCCTAACCCTAACCCTAACCCTAATCAAAAAAGTGAGTTTACTGATCATATTGACTTCACTAAATAACATGCAAACGAAACGCAATCAAACTGATCAAGAAAAGCTTATTCCAAGAAAAAGGGTGAGTTCACACAATGGAACTAAAAAAGGTCACTATCTAGGTCACATGATATCACCTGATCTTCATGTCCGGATGTTCATCTCTTGTTTCAGCCTTATACCCTAACCCAAACACAAACTCTTCAGAAACCCTGAAAAACCCGTCAGAAACCCTCAAAAACTCAAAAAATTGAGTAAGACATGAAAGAAGTGAAACACCTTATCACCCGGACTAAACTGACAGACTTGCACCTATTCAAACCCATTGAGAAAAGCTTTTCACATGATTACAACTGATCTTCATCTCCGGATGTTCATCTCTCGTTTCAGCCTTATGCCCAAACACAAATGGCAAGCGCTTTGGCCACATTATAGGTCAAAAGATAGCAGGTTATGGTCATCTCTGGATGGCCATCTCTCGTTTCAGCCTTATACCCTAACCCTAACCCTAACCCTAACCCTAACCCTTACCCTAACCCTAACCCAAACCCTAACCCTAACCCTAACCCTAACCTTAACCCTAACCCTAACCCTAAGCCTAACCCTAACCCTAAAAAAGGGGTTATGAGAATGGGTTATGATGGGTAAAGGGTACAGCGTTAACACTTTTGAAAAACTGGGTAATCAAAGCGGGTTATGGTGGTTAAAGGGTTCAGGGTTAACACTTTTGAAAAACCGGGTTATTAAAGTGAGTTATGCTTGGTTAAATGTTCAGGGTTAAGACTTTAGAAAAACTAGGTAATCAAAGATGGTTATTGTGGGTAAGGGGTTAACTCTTTCGAAAAACTGAGTTTAAGCGCTTTTCAGAGGTTCCACGGCCGTATCTCGGCTCCCAGTAGGGTGATTGGTACAATCTTGGTGTCTACATGTTCGTCTTGACGAGCTCTACAATCTGGAAGAGTTTTGCACCTTCATCCCATCAACAGACGAAAATCGCGTTTTCGAGTTACCAACCGGAAGTGCAGTGGCTGGGTCGGGATTGCTCGACGTCGATTGCCGCCGGAGCTCGGTCTCTATCATCGAGGGTAACGCTGCTGGGCCAAGCCAAGGCGCCGATCAAGTCAATAGTGGTGTGCTCTTCTTGCTTCACTGATGCACTACAATCGTAGCGAGATTTGCGGGGATGCGGCTATGAGCGGCCGCTCTATAGCGATTCGCGCTCATGTCGCTAGGGTGCCGTCTGAGCGCCGCTTTTCAGAGGCGCTACGGCCGTAGCTCCATCCCCAGTAGAGCGATCGGGACAATCTTGAAGTGTAAGTGTTCGTCTCGACAAGCTCTACAATCGGGGAGAGTTTCGCACCTACATCCCATCCACAGCTCATCTATAGCCGGAGAAACGCGAATTCGGGCCATTGGGCGTGAGAGCAGAGTGGCCGTTGCCGGATGACGCTGCTAGGCCGAGCCAGGGCGCCGATCAAGTCAATCGTGGTACGGTCTTGTTGCTCAACTGAAGCACAACAATCGTAGTGAATTTGACGGAGCTGCGTCTATTAGCGGCCGCTCTAGATTGATTCGCGCTGATGTCGCAAGGGTGCCGACCAAGCGGCGCTTTTCAGAGGCACTACGGTTGTTATTCGGCCCCTAGTAGGCCGATCGGGACAATCTTTGTGTCTACGTGTTCGTCTTGACAAGCTTTACAATTGGGGAGAGTTTCTCCACACCATCCACAGACGAAATTTGCGTGTTTGCGCTAATATCGCTAGGGTGCAGGAATGGTGGGTAAAGCGTTCAGAGTGAACCTCCTTTTTCCAATTAAGTTCACAAGATTAAAAAAAAACAAATAAAAATTAAACAGTATCAAAAACAACATTCACTATTTACGTCCATTTTTTAAGGAGCAAACTATTCAAGCGGTTGTCCAATAGGCTAAAACAACATGGTCTCTTTTTTTAGAAAAGCTCTTCGATCACGTGATAAAAGAATACATGGCCACGTGGGCACCTCAAACTCGAACTGAAAAAAACAATATTGGCTATTTTTAGAAAGGTTCTATAGTCACGTCGTAAAATACTCCATGATCACTTGGTCTGTCAACTGATATATCATGTGACCCGAGTGAATCATTTGCGCCAATGATTCCCTACCCTAACCCTAACCCTAACCCTAACCTAACCCTAACCCTGACCCTAACCCTTACCCTGACCAAACCTGCGGGGGTGACTGGGGGCTGCACCAGGCCGAATAAGGCTAAGCCAGGCTGATCATTTAATTTTTTTCCAATGATGCATCAGTCGAAATTAAAACAAACTACCTTCAATACTTATAAGATTGTTCCCTTCGCAGAGAAGCGCAAAACAATCAACGATTACGGACTAAGATGAACCGGGCTGAACGGGGGCTGAATCAGGACGAACCGGGCTGATCCTTTTACTTTTTGATCAGGATGCATCATTCAAAATTAAAATAAACTACCCCAAATTGTTGTAAGATTGTTCCCATCGATGAGAGGAGCAACATACTCAACGTTGACGGACTAAGTATCTTATTGGGACAGAAAAATGTATTTCTTACAGCGTTCTCTATGTCGAAATTCTTCACCAGTCGAAAAAAAAACAATGCACAAAATTTGGATTATCTTCTTCACAGTAACCTAGTCTGTGCATGAATTGAACGAATTTTTATACGAGTGTTTTGCATAAGATAATTTTTGCACACAAGTAGAACAAACTCGAGGCTTAATCAAATTCTAACTCATTGTAATTAATCACTTGAATAACACTGAAGACATTTAACCAAAGTAAATCAACGATATGACAATTCGTATGTTATAGAGTACAATATCCGAAATCTTTATCATCCGCCATTTTGATCGAGACTAATACGAAAATTGAAATAGTTTATAAAAGGGGTGTTTCTGTGGTCCGCGCTTGTTAATAGCCGCAATCTTGATCATCCGTCATTTTGATAACACATCGTTACTTGTACGGTTCCTAACCCTAACCCTGACCCTAACCATAACCCTAACCCTAACAATAACAATAAACCATAACCCTACCCCTTACCCTAACTCCTATCCCTAACACTAACCCTTACTCAACGATGATGTACTAAGATGATCCAGGTGGCAGACTCGGGGCTGAACCAGGCCGAACAGGCTGGGCCAGGCTGGTCCTCTCACCTTTACCAAGGATTTAGCAGTCGAAATTTAAATAACATACTTTCAATACTTATAAGATTGTTCCATTCGTGAAGAAGCGCAACACACTCAACCGTTAACGGACTTACATGATCGGGGCTGACCGGGGGCTGAATTAGGCCGAACCAGGCTGAACCAGGCTGATCCTTTTACTTTATGCTAAAGATGCATCAGTCGAAATGGTGGAAAACTACATCCTTACTTATAAGATTGTTCCCAATTCCTTATACAATGAAAAGATCTTAATTGGATATAGTAGAGTCGGTTAGGTAAAAAATCGTGACAAGTCGGACGAAAGTGTAATTTTTTGTTCATTAATAGAGGGTTCGATAAGCAATATTTTGAACTAAGGGTGCCCGGATTAAAGTGACTATGAGACTGGAAATCGTTGCTTAAATATTCGGATATTGTGCTATCCGAATACTGTTCCTTTTAAACGAGAAATGTTCAATTTTGTCTAACTCCGACCTAAATTTTGCCTTAAAAGGACATTTACATATATTTTACATTAAATTTCAAATCTTGAAGCATAATTCTTTGGAAAATCATAGTTACATACAATATTTAAGACAAATGTATTATTTTTGTATTTTCGGCATTTCGGCATTTTATTAATTAAAATGCAAGAGATCCTGGTATGCAAAGAAACAGAAAAGTAGCCTAAATCTTAGAGAATAATATCAGCTTGAATTCTCACTGGGAGTGCCCGATTTCAAAAGCCTCTGGACCTTAATATTGATAATTAAATATTCGGATAACGTGTTATCCGAATACTCTTCCTTTTGAACATTAACTATTTAACATCGGACAACATTTTGAAATCAATTGGGTAATCGATTGACGGAAAATAAATCTGAGCTTACTTGAGACTTATGTAAATGTCTGAATTTAAATTCTCTCACTTTTTTTTGAACCTATATCTGCAGCGAATCAAGGGTTTCTATAGGGGGGTCCAAACATTCAAATGATGAGGGGAATTCGTTTTTGCTTCACCTGAAATGTTTTATTTCTACAATGAAATTGAAATATTATAACTACAGAGGAATGTTCGTTTAAACCCCCTAACACCTAACGAGATCTGCCACTGCTATATGATAAATAACTAATGGTTTCAATAATCTTGCTCCGTGAACTCGGTGATTCATATCTGTACATTACCAAACTGATACATTTTATCACATGTATCGCGTATTACGCAGCTTGAAACTGTGATGCGACTGGTCGTCAATATTCCCATGACTAAATAGTTCGTAAATTTTGAAATCTGACCGTGTTTTTAGTCTCAATAAAGTTGCAACACTAGGCATAGTTCATTACATATAAATTACCGATGAATTTTTGACGATTCGGTTATTGTTTTTGTCTTAGTCTAGTAGACTTATTTTGGCTTTTCGACAAATTGCCGAAGATGTCAGCGAATAATATCAATTCGTCGTTGATTAGCAAAACTAATGAGGATGCGTGGATTGGTCATTAATCGCTTACAATCAATCTGATTCGACAACAAATTGGTGTACCTTCGATATCAATAAATATCCAATCAACTGCTGCAAGGTCGGTTGATAATCGCTGTAAATGACCGACTTGTAGTGGAAAAAATATGTCTTTATTGTAGAATGATCGCCGACAGACCAGACGTAGCTATCAACTATCCATCACTGTAGCTTACAGAAGTTTACTTTAGTACTATTAAATAAAGGATATTACTTCCCGAGACCTACGGTTTCAGTGAGATATATAGAAGGACGCCTTTAGTCACGAAATAGTCTCAATGTTCGTTCTTTTAGGCAATTTTTTAAAAGGTTTCTTATCGAGATATCTCCAGCAACTCAACAAATATTCATCGGTGTTGCCCAAAATTAACACTCTTACAGGTTTTATAAAGCATAAATAAAAAAAGAGACATCTGTTGCCAGATACAATCATGTATATTCTAGCGTGGTTTCGTGAAAACGCACCGCTTCATCGAAAACGATCGTTAATTAGTTCATGATAAATATCGAATATATGTACTGGCATGTTTCTTCTTTGCAAAGAGAGAGAGAATCACAGGTCATGTTTCATTATTCTCATTTATATATTTTCTACACACATTCTTTTAAATTGAATAATCTAAATAAAATCTTAATCAGATTAATAAGTCTCTTCAATTGAAATTGCATTAAATTGGGAGACGTTTCAGAACCAGTCTTCTGTAATAATTATCTAAATGATACATCTACTCCTGACAATTAATAAAGGCAAATACTCTTGTCAAACAATAAAGAAAGACAGCCAGACAGTTTTGCGGATCGACATATATAATAAGCCCACAATCTTTTGACTTACAATGATGCTGGTAATATATAGATATAACTATTCAAAACGATGAAATCTCTTTTGTCTAAACGAGAATTAGTTACCTGCGAACAATGGTAAAATGTTTTCTCTGTTGTGGTCTTTTTCTGGCTTTTATAAACATCACAAAGTACGAGCACGGCATTTACCTTCTAAATTTTAATTGGCATAGCAATAAATAAATTCTATTTAACCCCGTCAACACATGAACATATTTACATATTTATGTATTTCCCGAATGTCTGTCGTATGATCCTATTTTTTTTTTTTGCAAAGGTAAAACGAAACAGAACTTCTTTCCAAATATGCGTATCAAGCAGTTAACAGATAAAAAAAATGGATTATAATACATGTAAATGAAATCATCATCAAAAATCGGAGAAGCGTCGTGCGATAATTTTGTTATTGTTCCTGTGTGTGCTTTATTTCGGCCCTGCGTTTACGATAAAGAGCGTCTATTACACTTTTCTTGGTAATGTAGGGTGTCATGACTTTAGCCCTCACTTATTATTTTCCTATCCGGAACGCAGAGCTTGTATGACTAAAATATTCGCTTTTTAGTTTGAATATTTGTTCAGTATGCGTAAAGAGCAATCTATGCTTTCAAGGGGGTACTGTAACTAAACGCATCATTGAATTTGTTATGCCCGTTTATTATGAATTGAATTTTTCAAACACTCTATTGCACCGAACTGCTGAGCATTGGCAGTCACATGCACTGCTCATGTAGTATTTTAAATGTTATAATCAGAATATATAGTGTTTTTAATATAATCACATGTATCATTTTCATATGGTGTAATCTGCAACCCTTGAACAGCAGTGCAAGTCTTTTGCGATTCTTCGATAAATGCGCTATCTTTGAAAAAAAAACGAAAAAAAACAAAACAAAGTGTATAACAGTTGTATTACAAATACATAACTTTCAGGAAGATAGCTGCTAATGGCAATCAATATTTCCTTTGTTTATCACATAACTTATCAAAAATATAAAAATTTGACTAGAAATATGAACAGTATCCGATGAAATAACTTCAAATCACGGCTGCTGGAACACCAAACCCTTCTGTGTTTATATCATTCACAAAAGTATTACCATCATTTGTTTGAGTGGAAGATTGATATAGGTTTTAAAAGCTTTTCAGTTACATCGCGGCTGCTAAAGCTACTAACCATTGATTTCCGGCTTTTTTCTCACCCAAAATCCTTTCCTAGTCTCTAGCTGTCGATTCCTAATAGAAATGTTAAAATCCTTCCATCAATGGGAAATTTAATCGGAAAGGACATGCGGCACCGTCGAAGATCGAAATTGGGACCTCATAATTGGGAGATAGACGCGCTACCAACTGCGATAAGTCGGCATCAGTACCACTATTCAAGCCTCGAGCAGCTAATTGTTGAGAAACAATTCTGAGAACGACTCTCACTGCGGCGGAGGATCAAATCCCAGACCGACCTCGAATCCGTCCGAGACCGGTCTCGAGATTCAGAGAGCTCAGTGCGCAACCCGGCAACATCGCAATTGCTGTGAACAAATATGCCAGATAATTTTAACTTCCGTCATCAAGTGATACTTATCAATAGGAAATGACTAAGATCCAGTAATACGCAATCTGCCGCAACTACGGTTGTCAGATTACATATATAATCCAGTTCAGCTATTTAAGAACACACAGATGGATCGACAAACACACGTACACCTGTTGAAATTACAATTATAATTAATGTGAGGCATCAAATTATTGAAGTTGGGACAAAAACAGCACTTTTGCGTCATGTTTAAGCGTTTAAGGAAGATAAATTTCGAATTTGAAAATAAAAAGGAAGAGTATCCGGATAGACATCTGTCCGAAATTGGAAATCGCTCTTATGTCGCTTCTAGACACGTCAAGTCAGGCACCCCTAGTGCAAAAGTTATTTAATGATAGTAGCTTACTATAAACAAAAATTGGCACTTTCGTCCGACGTGTCACGATCGAGCCAATATTTTTACATAAGAGCCTAGACTAATAGGAAAATATACTCTTTTCCTTTTCTCCTCGGCGAAATCCACCATTCGAAAACAAACAATGCACACAATTTCGATTTTCTTATTTACAGTAATATTGTCTGTTCATGAATTGAACGAATTTTTATGAGAGTGTTTTGCGCACAATCCTTATTGCACCCAAATATTGAACAACTCGAGGCTAAATCCAATTCTAAAAAAAATGTAAAAAATCAATTGAATTACACACGGAAGTAATTAAGTAAAAGTAAATCACTGATATAATACTCCGTTAGTTGTCTATTTAACGAATAAAAAATTACAAGCCATTTTTTTATAGAGCACAATATCAGACATCTTCATCATCAACCATTTTGATCGGGTCTTATTGGAAAGAGAAAATTGTTTACATATGGGGTGTTTCCATTGTCCGCGCTTGTTTATAGCCGCCATCTTGATCATACGCCATCTTGCACCGTTACCCTAACCTTAACCCTAACCTTGCCCGGTTCCTAACCCTAACCCTAACTCTAAACCAGAATCTTAAAACTAACCCTAACTCAACGATGACGGCATAAGATCATCCGGTCAGACTGGTGGCTGAACCAGGCTGATCCTTTTACCTTTTTCCAATGATGCATCAGTTGAAATTGCAATTAACTTTCTTAAATACTGATAAGATAATTCTCTTCGTAAAGAAGCGCAACACACTCAACATCTACGGACTAAGAAGATCCGGGGCTAAATCAGGCCGAGCCAGGCTGAACCAGGCTGATCCTTTTACTTTTTGCTAAAGATGCATCAGTCGAAATTGAAATAAACTAGCTCCAATACTTATAAGATTGTTCCCCAATCCTAATACACTGAAAGTATCTTAATTGGACAGGAAAATATATTTCTTACCTTTTTCTCCATGTCGAAATTTATCACCATTCGAAAACAAAGAATGCACACAATTTCGATTATCTTATTCACAGTTATCTAGTCTTATCATAAATTGGACGAATTTCTATGAGAGTGATTTGCACGAGAAAACTTTTGCACACAAATAGAACAAACTCGAGGCTAAATCCAATTATAACGTATTGTAATTAATCACTTGAATAACACACTGGATTAATTTAGTAAAGGCCAATCATTGATATAACACTCCGTAAGTTGTAAATTAAACGATTGAAAATTTGCAAGCAGTATTTTATAGAGCAAAATATCCGACATCTTTATCATCTAACATTTTGGTCGAGACTAATTCGAAAGTAGTAATTGTTTGCTTATGGGGTCATTCTATGGTCCGCCCTTGTTTATAGCCGCCATCTTGACCATCCGCCATGTAAATCACACATCGTAACTTGTCCAGTTCCTAACCCTTACCCTAACCCTTACCCTAACCCTAACCCTAACCCTTACCTAACCTAACCCTACCCTTACCCTAAATAAACTGCCTACAATACTTATAAGATTGTTCCCTAATCCTAATACATTCATGGTTTCTTAATTGGACAGGAAAATATATTTCTTACCTTTTTCTCAATGTCGAAATTTATCACCATTCGAAAACAAACAATGCACACTATTACGATTTTCTTATTCACAGTAATCTTGTCTGTAAATGAATTGAACATATTTTTATAAGAGTGTTTTGCACACGATCACTTTTGCACACAAAAAGAACAAACTAGAGGCTAAATCCATTTCTAACACATAGTAATAAATCACTTGAACAACACAGGGAAGTAATTTAGCAAATGGAAATCACTGATATAACACTCAATAATTCGTCTATTAATTGACCTAAAATGTGAAAGCCATATTTAATAAAGCACGATATCAGACATCTTGAAAATCCGCCATTTTGATCGAGAATAATTCGAAACTCGAAATTGTCTATATATGGGGTGTTTCTAACTTTCTACGGTCCGCGCTGGTTTATTGCCGCCATCTTGATGATCCGCCATCTTGATCACAAATCGTAACTTGCCCGGTTCCTAACCACAAACCCAAACCCTAACCCTAACTCAACGATGACAGATTTAGACGGTCCGGGCAGACTGGGGGCTAAACCAGGCCGAACCAGGCTTGGCCAGGCTGATCCTGTTACTTTTTTTTCAAAGGATGCATCAGTCGAGATTGAAAAAAACTATCTTCAATACTTATAAGATTGTTCCATTCGTGGAGAAGCGCAACACACTCAATGTTAACGGACTAAGATGATCCGGGCAGACCGGGGGCTGAATTCTGCCGAACCAGGCTAAACCAGGCTGATCCTTTTACTTTTTACTAAAGATACATCAGTCGAAATTGAAATAAATTACCTCAAATACTAATAAGATTGTTGTCTCATCCCAAAGCACTCAAAGTATATTAATTAGACAGGATAATGTATTTCTGACCCCTTTCTCCATGTCGAAATGCATCACCATTCGAAAACAAACAATTCACACCATTTTCTTATTTACAATAATCTTATCTGTTCATGAATTGAACGAAATTTTATGAGAACGTCTTACACTAGATCACTTTGGCACACAAATAGAACATACTCGAGGCTGAATCCAATTCTAACATATTGTAATTAATCACTTTAATAACTCAGGGAAGTAATTTAGTAAAAGTAAATCATTTGTATAACACTCCGTAAGTTCTCTATTAAACGAATAAAAATGTGCAAGCCATATTTTACAGAGCAAAATATCAGACGTCTTATTCATCCGCAATTTTGATCGAGACTATTTCAGTAAAAATTGTTAACATATGGGGTGTTTTGTATGGTCTGCGCTTGTTCATAGCCACCATCTTGATCATCCGCCATGTTGACCACACATCGTAATTTGCGTGGTTCTTAACCCTAACCCCAACCCTTACCCTAACCCTTACCCTACCTTTAACCTCTAACCCTTACCCTTACTCAACGATGATGGACTAAGATGATCCGGGGGCAGACTGGGGGCTTAACCAGGCCGAACCGGCTGAGCCAGGCTGATCCTTTCACTTTTTCGAAGGATGTAGCAGTCAAGTGAAAAAACATACTTTCAATACTTATAAGATTGTTCCATACATAGAGAAGCGCAACACACTCAACCGTTAACGGGCTTAGATGATCCGGGCTGACCGGGGGCTGAATTAGGCCGAACCAGGTTGAAGCAAGCTGATACTTTTACTTTTTACTAAAGATGCATCAGTCGAAATTGAAGTAAACTATATCGATACTTATAAGATTGTTCCAAATTCCCTATACAATGAAAAGATCTTAATTGGATAGGAAAATATACCTCATTTCCTTTTCTCCTCGTCAAAATTAATCACCATTCGAAAACAAATAATATACACAATTTCGATTTTCTTATTTACAGTAATATTGTCTGTTCATGAATTGAACGAATTTTCATGAGAGTGTTTTGCGCACAATCCTTATTGCACCCAAATATTGAACAACTCGAGACTTAATCCAATTCTAAAAAAATGTAATAAATCAATTGAATAACACACGGAATTAATTTAGTAAAGGTAAATCATTGATATAATACTCCGTTAGTTGTCTAATGAACGAATGAAAAATGCAAGCCATATTTTAAAGAGCACAATTTCAGACATCTTCATCATCAGCCATTTTGATCGGGACTAATTCGAAAGTAGGAATTGTTTACATATGGGGTGTTTCTATGGTCCGCGCTTGTTAATAGCCGCCATCTTGATCATCCGCCATTTTGATCACACATCGAACTTGCCCGGTTCCTAACCCTAACCTTAACTCATCAGACACCCTAAAAACCCATCAGAAACCCTCAATTACTCAAAACATTGAGTAAGACATGAAAGAAGTGAAACACCTTATCACCCGGACTAAACTGACAGACTTGCACCTATTCAAACTCATTGAGAAAAGCTTTCAAAGAAAAAGGGGTACGGACAGGGTATGGTACTCGAAAAAGTGAGTTTACTGATGATATTGACTTCACAAAATAACAAGTAATCGCAAACGCAATCAAACTGATATAGAAAAGCGAAATGTAAGAAAATGGTTGAGTTCACGCAATGGAACTTAAAAGGTCACTATTTCGGTCACATGATATCACCTGATCTTCATCTCCGGATGTTCATCTCTCGTTTCAGCCTTATGCCCCAACACAAATGGCAAGCGCTTTGGCCACACTATAGGTCACAGGATATCAGGTGATGGTCATCTCTGGATGGTCATCTCTGGTTTCAGCCTCATACCCTTACCCTAACCCTAACCCTTACCCTAAACCTAACCCTAACCCTAACCCTGACACAACGTTGACGGACTAAGATGATCCGGACTGACTGGGGGCTGAACCAGGCGGAACAAGGCTGAGCCAGGCTGAACCATTTACTTTTTTCCAAGGATGCATAAGTCGATATTGAAATAAACTACCTTCATTATCTTAAAGGTTGTTCCCTTCGTAGAGAAACGCAACGCAATCAACGTTGACAGACTAAGATAACTGGGCTGACCGGGGGCAGAATCGGGCTGACCCAGGCCGACCCAGGCTGAACCAGGCTGATCCTTTTACTTTTTGCTTAAGATGCATCAGTCGAAATTGAAAAAAAATACCTCCAATTCTTGAAAGATTGTTCCCTTCATAGAGAAGAGCAACACACTCAACGTTGACGGACTAAGAATCTAAATGGGAAAGGAAAAATATATTTCTGACCACTTTCTCCAGTTTGAAATTTATCACCATTCAAAAACAAACAATGCACACAATTTCGATTATTTTATTCACAGTAATCTAGTGTATTTATGAATGGAACGAATTTTAATAAGTGTGTTTTGCACGCAATCAATTTTGCACCCAAATAGAACAAACCCGAGGCTTAAAACAATTCTAACACATTGAAATTAATCACTTTAATAACACACTGAAGCCATTAAGCCAAAGCAAATCACCGATATGACACTCCGTTAGCTGTCAATTAAATAATTAAAAAGTGCAATCCGTATGTTATAGACCAAAGTATCCGACAGCATCATAATCCACTATTTTGATCGAGACTAATTCGAAAGTAGAAATTGTTAACACGTGGGGTGTTTCTAAGGTCCGCGCTTGTTTAAAGCCGCCATCTTGATCACCCGCCATCTTGATCAAACATCGTTACTTGCCCGGTTTCTAAACCCTAACCCTAACTCTAACCCTAACCCTGACCCAACGTTGACGGACTAAGATGATCTGGACTGACTGGGGGCTGAACAAGGCCGAACCATGCTGAGCCAGGCTGAACCATTTACTTTTTTCCAAAGATGCATAGGTCGAAATTAAAAAAAACTACCTTCAATACCTTAAAGGTTGTTCTCTTTGTGGACATGCGCAACGCACTCAACCTTGACAGATTTAGATAACCGGGCTGACCGGGGGGCAGAATCGGACCGACCCAGGCTGAACCAGGCTGATCCTTTAACTATTTCATAAAGATGCATCAGTCGAAATTGAAATAAAATACCTCCAATTCTTGTAAGATTGTTCCCTTCATAGAGAAGAGCAACACACTCAAACGTTGACGGACTAAGAATCTAAATGGGAAAGGAAAAAATATTTCTTACCACTTTCTCCAGTTTGAAATTTATCACCATTCGAAAACAAACAATGCACACAATTTTGATCATCTTTTTCACAGTTATCTAGTGTATTTATCAATGGAACGAATTTTTATTAGAGTATTTTGCATAAAATCACTCTTGCACCCAAATAGAACAAACCAGAGGCTTAAATCAATTCTAACACATTGAAATTAATCACTTGAATAACACACTGAAGCAATTTAGCCAAATCAAATCACCGAAGTGACAATCCGTAAGCTGTCTATTTAACAATTAAAAATTTGCAATCAGTATGTTATAAACCACAATATCCGACAGCTCCATCATACACTTTATTGATCGAGACTAATTCGAAAGTAGAAATTGTTACCACGTAGGGTGTTCTAAAGGTCCGCGCTTGTTTAAAGCCGCCATCTTGATCCTCCGCCATCTTGATCTTACATCGTAACTTGCCCTGTTTCTAACCCTAACACTAACCCTTACCCTGACCCAACGTTGACGGACTTAGATGATCCGGACCTACTGGGGGCTGAGCCAGGCCGACCCAGGCTGAACCAGGCTGAACCATTTACGTTTTTCCAAGGGTACATGAGTCGATATTGAAATAAACTTCCTACAATACCTTAAAGGTTGTTCCCTTCATAGAGAAGAGCAACACACTCAACGTTGACGGACTAAGTATCTTAATGGGAAAGGAAAAAATATTTCTTACCACTTTCTCCAGTTTGAAATTTATCACCATTCGAAAACAAACAATGCACACAATTTCGATTATCTTAATCACAGTAATCTAGTGTATTTATGAATGGAACGAATTTTTATAAGTGTGTTTTGCACGCAATCAATTTTGCACCCAAATAGAACAAACCCGAGGCTTAAAACAATTCTAACACATTTAAATTTATCACTTAAATAACACACTGAAGCCATTTAGCCAAAGCAAATCACCGATATGACACTCCGTAAGCTGTCTATTAAACAATTAAAAAGTGCAATCCGTATGTTATAGACCAAAGTATCCGACAGCATCTTAATCCACTATTTTGATCGAGACTAATTCGAAAGTAGAAATTGTTAACACGTGGGGTGTTGCTAAGGTCCGCCCTTGTTTATAAATTTAACAATTTATGAGCTAAACCCTAACTCTTACCCCTAACCCCTAACCCTAACCCTAACACATCACCTTAACCCTCACCCTAATCCTCACCCTTACCATAACCCTGACCTACCATACGGGGTGTCTGGCGGCTGCACCAGGCCGTATAAGGCTAAGCCAGGCTGATCATATTTTTTTCCCAAGGATGCATCAGTCAAAATTGAAATAAACTACCTTCAATACTTATAAGATTGTTCCCTTCGTAGAGAAGCGCAACACAATCAACGATTACGGACTTAGATCAACCGGGCTAAACGGGGGCTGAATCAGGACGAACCGGGCTGATCCTTTTACTTTTTGCTAAGGATGCATCAGTCACAATTGCAGTAAACTACCCCCAATTGTTGTAAGATTGTTCCCATCGCGGAGAAGAGCATTGATGGACTAAGTATCTTATTGGGACAAGAAAAAATTATTTCTTTCAGCGTTCTCTATGTCGAAATTCTTCACCAGTCGATAAAAAAACAATGTACACAATTTGGATTATCTTATTCACAGTAACCTAGTCTGTTCATGAATTGAACGAATTTCTATACGAGTGTTTTGCACAAGATTTGCACACAAGTAGAACAAACTCGAGGATTAATCAAATTCTAACTCATTGTAATTAATTTCTTGAATAACACACTGAAGACATTTAACCAAGGTAAATTAACGATATGACAATCCGTTAGCTGTCTTTTATACGATTTAAAATTTCCAAACCGTATGTTATAGAGTAAAATATCCGACATCTTCATCATCCGCCATTTTGATCGAGACTAATTCGAAAAAAGAAATTGTTTACACATGGGGTGTTTCTGTGGTCCGCGCTTGTTTATAGCCGCCAACTTGATCATCCGCCATTTTGATAACACATCGTAACATGCACGGTTCCTAACCCTAACCCTAACCCTAACACTAACACTAACTCCTTATCCTTTACCCCTTTTCCCTAACCCTTACCCTAAAGTCAAACCCCTAAACCTTTAACCCTCACCCTTACCCTGACCCAACGTTGACGGCAAAGATGATCCGGGCTGAATGGGGGCTGAACCAAACCGAATCAGGCTAAGCCAGGTTGATACTTTAAATTTTTCAAAGGATGCATCTGTCAAAATTGAAATAAACTACCTTCAATACTTATAAGACTGTTCCCTTCGAAGAGAAGCGCAACACAATCAACGATTACGGACTAAGATGAACCTGGCTGACCGGGGCTGAATCAGGTGGAACAAGGCTGAACCATGCTGATCTTTTTACCTTGAGCTAAGAATGCATCAGTCGAAATTGAAATTAACTACATCCAATTCTTATAAGATTGTTCCCAATTCCTTATACGATGAAAAAATCTTAATTGGATAGGAAAATATACCTCTTTTCCTTTTCTCCACGTCGAAATTTATCACCATTTGAAAACAAACAATGCACACAATTTCGATTTTCTTATTTACAGTAGTATTGTCTGTTCATGAATTGAACGAAATTTTATAAAATTTGTTTTGCGCACAATCACTTTTAAACCCAAACATTGAAAAAACTCGAAGCTAAATCCGATTCTAAAACAATGTAATGAATCACTTGAATAATACACGGAAGTAATTAAGTAAAAGTAAATCACTAATATGATACTCCGTTAGTTGTCTATTAAACGAATGAAAAATTGCAAGCCATATTTTATAGAGCCCAATATCAGACTTCTTCATCATCCGTCATTTTGATCGAGACTTATATATATATAAACATATACTGAGTTCCTTAAAAAAAATTGTGCACTTTCGCTTTATAGATTCTCTTGACTTTTTAAAATTGGAGGTAAATTATGGAATTTGATGCCATACTTACGTCAAGACCTTTTGAAATTAAAAGTCAAATCAGTTTGGATAAAGTATCGCATGCTGCATAGGCGAAGGCAGAACTTAAATTGTTGAGATTTGACCTCCTTACAACTTTTTTCTCTGGTAAGAGTTATGTATTGGTATTGTATTATAGAGTTTTCGAAGACATTCCAAACCATTTCAAAACAAAAGTTTTAATGTTTATGCAGATGTTACTTGTACGTCAATGGTAGACATTGCTATATTGTAAGGCCAGTTACTTGTCGTTGAATGGAGCTATGGCGTTCAATGTAATCTTGATTTGCTTATTATAGGTCTTACAAAATGATGAACTCGATATCTATTGAAACATGAATGCTCAATCCATTTGAATAACGTTCCAAGTCTGACAAGGTTCGATTTTGTTCAACGACGTTTATTGGTAGTCAAACTACGCTGTAGCATCATGCACAATTGTATTGAAGAAGTGATTTTATGCTTAGGAAAGCCGCAAAGATTCATTTGAATGCATTTTCAGACCAATTATTCATCCCACGCGTGATGCATATGAAAAACATGCAAAATCAAATGTCTCAATATAGCTGAACATTTTGCTTTTCGCGCGAGTTTTTGTTTACATATATCGTTTGTACATAATCTTTGGGTTAGTCATACGACATTTCATGACGATAGATTGTGTAATTTCAGAGATATTCAAAATTCAAAAGTGTACACTTTCTTTTTGAACTTAGTATAGAAAGATTCTTCAGTGTTGTTACATCTGCGTCATCAACGTATAGAATTTCTGAATGTTTGGATAAGAGTTAAACTTTTTATGATAAATATTTTGCGTAGATCATTATTTAGCGGATATATCAAAACAAAGTTATATTCACATTTAACGACATTATCACAATATTAACCAATTAAAAAAAATATCTATGTTAAACTTTCGACCTCTTTCTATCAGAAGATTGTGTACTGAGGTTCGAAAGGCAACAAAGCTTTTTCTAAACTTCACAATATCTATCAAATCAAGATAACATTCTCGAGAGAAGGTTTTCTTGAAGTTAGAATAATACAACAATTTACTAGATTCACAATATCCATACCATTTTTGAATAAATTGGTCCCTTAATTTATTTTTGTAACATAAAATACAATGTTTCATATTATTCACATATTGCCTCTCCCAAATATATCAAAATCCATTTTCATTCAAATAAATCCTTACTTTTGAGACCCAGTTTCTAAAACTCTGTTAAAACAAGTAGCTTTAACATGTTGTAACATTCTTATATACCGATGATCTGGCATGTTTAATAATTCAATCCAATATTTAATTCACCTAGATGAAGCTTCAATATTAAGTGGGTACCTTGCAAATCCCCAAGGATTGCATAATTAACAGATTTTTGAGAAGCGTTCATAAATCGTTTACATACATATAATTGAACTGTTTCAAAACAGTCACTGTAACCTACACACCAAATCTCCGAGCCATATAAAAGAACAGAAGAAATTTTGGAATCAAAAATTTACAAAAACGTCTGATAAGACAAAGGCATGACACTTTGTAAACTCTCCAATTGTGCAATTTTAACCTGTTTGCTTTCTGTTTCCATATGCTCAGACATTCTATATGAGAAAAGTTTATATGTGAAATTAACATCAACATATACGAAGTTATTAACTTCCTCAACCGACTTATTATCGTAAAACCATTTCTCATTTCTTTTAATCTGTCCACAATTTCTGAAACGACAACTTTTATTTTATCATTATTGACATGTAAATGTCACTCCCTACAAAATATATATATAAAATGCATTCATTTGCATTTTTAGGCCAACAACTGTATCACTTGCAAGAACCACGTCATCTGCAATCATAAGAAAGCTAATTTCAATTAATTCGGGGAAGAGCTGAATACCTCTACACCCAAAGTGTTTCATGCTTGCTTCTAACTCATTAATAAAAAGACAAAATAATATGGGTCTTGGCTTATGCCTTGAATTAGACCGATTGGACAATTGAATAAATCTAAAAATGTACAAGACTTTTCGTCTCGGACGCTTGCAGAATCATTTTTGTATATACTTATAATAGATGATAATAATTTACCCTTTATACCTTGACCCTGTAATATAGAATTTTGATCTGTTGACCGAAGCAAACGCTTTTTTTAAAATCAATAAAAGGAACATAAATTCTCTTGCATAGGGATCGGTCCATTGGTTCGAGCCCTGAATTGGGTGTCACACTCTCGCGAACATTACGCCTCGGCGCGAGCGGCCCAGTGCCAGCCTAGCGACGGCCACTGAGCGGTCCATAATCGCCGCTCGAGGGCTGGTCACCTGCTTAGCGATCGACAGCGATTTCTGTCGCAAATTCTGGGGTCTGGGAGCAAAAATCACTGTTCGAGAGCAGAGCTGAATTCGCTGGGCCACTAAAATCGCGGCTCAACCGATTTGAGGCGCGACCCCAGCGCGAATCGCTCTAGCTCCAACGCTATCCGCCGCAGATTCACCAAACATACTACGATTGTCGGGCTTGAAAAGACGGTACCTACAATATAGGAATCGGACCATTGGTTCGAGCCCTGCATCGAGTGTCTTACTCGCGTGAACATTTCGCCTCGGAGCGATCGGTCTACTGCCGGCCACTGAACGGTCCAAAATAAACATTTCGACGGACCCTTAACGTGCATAGCGACCGTTACAGATGCCGGGCAAACTTTCTCATTTTAGGGGAGGCAAATCTTACAGAAGCCCGGCTCACAAATTTGGGACCAGTATTGGGGTAATGCTATGTGCCTCTGCCTACACGTCGGCGGTCTTTGGGAGTGCCTTACGGTCTCATTGACGGGCTAATCTCGCATGGATGGCCATACGTCGCATTGAGGGCCTTTTGAACAGGACCTCTGGGTAACGAATTTTAAGCCCTAACCCTAACCCTACAGGAATGATGTCAGTGGAAATACAAGTTGTGAACATTAAAGCCGAGGCAACAATTTTTACATAGCGCATGTGTGAAAGTAATGAACGCAAATTTTGAACAGTGAGATAAATGGTAAAATTTGTCTAATATATGTGCAAATAAATCATGGAATTATAAGGATATTGCAAGACACTAACTGTAAGTTTCCTACGGACATTTTCTCGTCATAGAGATGAACATAACGCCATCTAGCTCAGAAAAAAGGCCGAGAGATTCACCCGGTCTAACGAGCCCATTGAGTAAACAATCCAAGATGGCGGATTCAGACGAGCCCACTTTGCGTGATCATATGGCCAAAATGATGGAGCTTCTGGGGTTTTTGAAAAAGGTAAAGAAAGCCTCAAAAAAACTTTTGATGGTAACATTGAGACACTCAGAAATGATATAACGCTTGTGATAGACGACAAGATAAAATCAATCAAAGATGATATAGATTTGCAATTTGCTGGCTTAGATAAACTGATTGTCGACCTAGAGCATGAGATGAATAATTGCTACTAATCTACCCTTATATCTTGGATAACAGCCGCTAGATGATGAACGGGATCTAATCAACGCCCTGGGCACCGAATTATCGAGAAAAGTAATAATCACGGAAGCAACACGATGCAATAATCGGTAAACTGGTAGACCAACGTTACAAAAGATAGCCTTCGATAAACTTAGATCAAATGCTAACTTAAAAAAGTGTATTTGTACGGCAGTAAAACGCAAACAGAACGCATTCTAGAATTAAATGCAAAAACATTGCATCCGAGCTTCCAAACGGAAATCAATTTCGTGTGACCGGCAACGGACGCATTGTGAAAAAGCTGTTGCTAACGGTGGTAATACCAGTGCAGGTGGTAACCATTAAGCCAACGCCCGGCAAAAAAAAGACCATAACCATATCCCATTTAAATGTAGCAGGATTGACTGAATCTGATCACTAACTTAGATCGAAATTAAATAATGCGCATAAAAGATCGAATGGCGTAGGTATATTTGTAAAGAACGTCATCTCAGATATCGACGGTATACCTTTAAGAGAATGTCTCGATAAAACTGTGATCCAACCTGGTCATACGTTCATAGATTTCCTGTTTGACTCGATGTTGTGTATCTTGAACGGGCGTTTCAGCAAAGACAAAAATAATTTCACATCGGTTTCTACTAGGGGAAATCAGTCGTTGTGTTTTTTTTGTGTGTTTCCCATAATTGTTTTAAATCATGTAAAAATTTCGAAGTTTTTTCCCCTTCATAAATTATCGATCAGTTTAATCTTCAATCGCTTGTAGGAGATCGAAGGAGGGTACACGTTCACTGCGTTCTCAAATTTGTGTATAAATATAAAACCGTTATCTCTGATGATGATTTTTAATACCTGCTATATTGCCAAAACAGTATAATACGAAGTTCTACAAATTAAAAAGAATTCCCGATGACTTCTTGCGCTCAGACGTGGCAAAAAGAGCATTTACAAACGTGATAAGAACTATTGAACTAAGCCGAGAAAATCAAGACAGCTTAGATAATATTTACAAACAATTTTCAATGAATTAATTTACCAAATTAGTAAGTATTCCGTTCTTTGACTGTTCAAAGAAGACACGCAAACGTTATAGGGCATTTAAACCATACTGGGATGATGCTATCGAACAATTATGGCAAGCTTTACGTAAAGCCGAGCGCAAATTTGTGAATTTTTGCGGTTATAGACGTACGCGTATGCAACTTCGAAGTAATTATATCAATGCTAGGAACTTGTTCGATAAGCATTTACGTTATGTTGAACGTCAATACAGACGGTCATTATCTATTGATATTGAAAATACGTGCAAAGTCAATCCTAGAGCATTTTGGCATCATTTAGAAATCCTGGGACCGAAGCGTAAATGTTCTATTCCTTAAGATAATGGAAATGTGATAACAAACAATGATTTTGTTTTTTTAAAAAAATGGCAAATGACTTTGAATCTTTGTATACTTGCCCAAATAATTTCGAAAATTTCGATAATGAATTAATGAAGAGGTCTTGAAAAATAAACGTTTTATGGAAAATCAGATGTTAGAACCCTTAATTGGGAAAAACGATGTCTTAATACTTCATTTGTAAGGTTTGAAATTGAAAAAAGTTGTGAAAAGTGCCAAAAACGGGAAAAGTTCCGGGTTAGACAAATACCATACGAAGTGTTGAAATGTCCAATAATCATTGACCTACTACATTCACTCTTTTATTTTTTGTTTTGGTACTGGCCTCATACCTAGTGTATGGTTAAAAGCTATGATCTCTCCAATTCCAAAGGATGTTACGAAAGATTTTTTAAAAGGTATAAGTTTGTTATATGTCGTAAGTAAATTGTATTCTGCGGTACACAATTAAAGATTAAAACTATATCTAGAAGAGCAAGATTTATTGTGTGATGAACAGAACGGTTTTCGTTAAAAAAGGTAATGTGAAGATCATGTATATACTGCATGAACTGTTATAAGAAATAGACTTTTAAAGAAATAGGACACGTTTGGGGCATTCATAGATTTACAAAAGGCCTTTGATTTCATAAATAGAGATGTTCTTTTATGTAAATTGTTGTCAAATAATATAAATGGAAAAATTTTATTATGCAATCAAGGACATTTTGACTGATACATCATCGTGCGTTAAATTAAATGGTTTGTTAACGAACTGGTTCCCGATACTTTCGGGCGTGAGACAAGGCGACATTGGATCTCCGACATTCTTTGCGTACTTTATAAATGACATCGCTGAAAGTTAAAGGGGCTGAATAAAGGGTTAAGAAATGGTACTGACAATTTATGTTGCTTATTAATTGCGGATGATATCTTATTGTTAACGGAGAATGAACAATATTGTGGATATGTTAAATTTTGTGAATGCCCAGTGTCGTAAGTGGAGACTAATTATTAATTATACAAAGTCAAATGTTGTTCATCTTAGAAATAAAGGCAAGAAATGTAGTGACTTTAGTTTCGAACTGGGAGATTCCGATTTGTTGTATACATCAACCTATAAATATTTAGGCGTCCATTCACATGAAAATTTAAATTTTGCTAATACTGCTGATATACTCTTCAAAAAAACTTCTTTGACATTTGATCTATATGCAGATTTTAATTTCGGCACAAATATCTATATGTATGAGCAATGTTAATCAATGAAGGTGAAGTCAACGCATCTTCACACTGTATTACTTTTTTGATCAAAGATCTGTAATCTCAGAGACGTTGATTAAGGCCGTTACGTCGCACGTGTCTTATAGTGGCATACTTGACCTCTCTTATCTGGTTCCACACTTTCTCATCAGAGATCCTACTTAGACTGGAGACCTAAGTATTTGTTGACGTAGTTATTAGATTGAAAATTCCCAAATATTGTTACGCCATTCGACGTGCTGGACGAACGTTGTCATCCAGCGTCTTACTGATCTGGCTCCATTAATAACGCTGTGAGTCATGTTATAGCGGTGCCAGAGGTACAAGATAGTCTGTCCGGAAACAACAAAGTCATTTGCAACGGCTTGTCTTTTAGAGCCTGCTTTGTGGCGACCAAAAACTTTTTAACGTTGTTCCTCCGTTTGCTTGACATGTTTTCATTTCAGGTAAGTGCCTAGACGTTCTATTTCAAAAGCAATCAAGCAATGGCATTTCGTCCACAACTCAATGGAGAGCTATTAGGATTGTTCAGTAAATCTGGAACTGCACGTGCTGAATGATAATTCAAATTTTACGTTATTTGACGTTGATGTCTCTATCGAGAAACGCTGTCGATTGATTTATCGCAATTATATGTGATATTCTAACATCCTAATTACTGTTCACAAATTAGTCAAACTTTATCGGATTTTACTTAATCTCAGAAAAATCGTATGTTTAATCAATGTAAAAGAACTTTTTTTGAAGAGTATATATTGGCCAGGGGGTAGGGCCTTAGGTGCTATTATATTTAAATTTCGGGGTTATAAAGATGTGGGACTTAAAACTTACTCAAAAATGTATTATTCCTGTGTGGAACCCGTCTAACATTATTGTTCGGCTATATGGGGATTCAAAAGTTATAATAAGATTGATATGGCCCAAAATAGGGCAATACGGTATTATATGGGTGTACATAGACTTTCACCATTGTTGGCTACAAATGGGGATATGGGATGGACATCAACTCGACATAGACGTTTGGTGAATATGTTAAGATTTTGGAATCGTCTTGTAAATATGGGTGATAATAGATTGACAAAGAAAATGTTTTTGTATGATTAC
>OX411548.1:119204-179965 GCA_948146395.1 Fragum whitleyi
GAAAGATCCCATCTCGCACAATTTAGAATTGGTATTTTACCCTTAAGGTTAGAAAAAGGAAGATACACCTGATTAAATATTAATGAAAGATTGTGTGTTTTCTGTGACGACCATGCTATAGAGGATGAAATCCAATTTCTTTTGAATTGCTCCAAATATGTCGACTTAAAAGAAAAACTAACACAAAAATGCAGGGAAACAAATCTAGAATTTGACCAGTTATCCCTCTTACAAAAATTAGAGTACAGTATTAAACATCACTATGTATATGTTGCAAAGTTTTTAGTCGCTGCAATGAATAGAAGAAGAATGAATTTATATAAATCTTAGGGAAAAATATATGTATATATATGTATGTATATGTGTATGTGTGTGTATGTATGTGTATGTGTTTGTATATGCATATGGCTATTTGTGTATGTATGTGTATGTATGTATGTGTAAATGTATATGTATAAATGTAAATTATAAACTGGAAATTCTACATTAGTTTTCTGCTTAAACATGAATCAATTATATAAGGCATTGCTGGGCTCATGACCTTTTTATTTCATATATGAAGGGTTCAGCGTACGACTGTACTTAGTGTTTTTACAATATATGGAAACCTGGGGCAGACTTGCACGGAACCATCGATATTTATCTGAGACTGCTTAAACCATTTGGTTTTGGATCGGACTACAAGTTATATGCTTTCTGAACGTCAAATCTTTGACAGTCATTTATATCTGTTTGGGCAGTCATTTATATCTGTATTCTTTCACGTTTTTCCTTTTCCTCACTGAAACATATGCGTGCATGTGGGTTGTTACCAGTATTTTGTACTAATTATTAATAACAATCAGTATACATGTATATGGTTTAAGAAAAAAGAAATGCATGTGTATTTCAAAAGTATCTATTTCCTGTTGAATATATGTAGATGTTCTCAAATTTAAGGGACTTATAGGCCCAGTGTGGCCAGGTGTTATTTAAACATTTTTGTAAATGTATAAAGAATTTGTAAAAGACAATGTCACTTTAATAAAATTTATTTACTTATGAAGGCAATCGTAGAAAATGCTGATTATCAGAATTTTTATCTTTCCCTTCAATGTATTCTGACCTTGTTTCCTTTAGAGACTTCAAAACCGATCATTGTTTGCAAAATGGTTAATATAATCTGATTAGATTTTGAGATGAAAACAGTAAATCAGATGCCATATAAAAAAAACAGGTATAGATAGTCCGGTAGCACTATACCATAAACTTGCAATAGCGTCTATAGAAGATTTTATTGTTGAAAGTTGTAGATATATTCATCGAATTTTAAATCCAATTGATGTCACTTTGGCGTCATTGGGCAATCCAAGATGGCTTCCAAATTCCAAAATGGCTTCCAAATTAATTACTTTTTCAATATTGTAAATCCTTTTTGGTTGGGAAATAATTCGAATGAGTCAAAATGGGAGTCAAAATGCAGAAGGGTACAAACACAGATAAATTCTTTTTTCGGTCATGGATTTAAATATAATTTGGCCGCCTAATTCCAAGTTTGCCACAAAAAAGTATTTAATACTATGTTTATCCCATGAACTCAGGGTATTTGTATTATAAATCTGATTTTGAAAGTGACAGCCCAAATGAATAATTTTTATAATAGTTAGCACATTGAGTCGAGACATAATGCGTAATGTTAATGAATGATATTCAAAACGACAAAAATTTCATACTTAATACAATTTCTGATTCTATTTCGATGACTGAACCATATGCAATAAGCATGGTCGCCATAGAGAGTAAAAAGAGCGATCAATTACAAGATGTCTTAATTGAAAATGTGTAGATACTTAGCGTTTTTTTTTCCAATTTTCATGAGCTCAAATTCACGACTATTGATTCTATAATTTTATCCTTTTTCATTAAGAGTAACAAAACTTACACATTATAAAGAAAGCATTACGTGGTACACATGTTCACCATCATAAGAGCAACCTATTCAATGAAGGGGGATTACTCTTGATATATTAATATTCAGATATGACCCCTTTTCGACAATTGTTTTTTCCACCCAGTTCGCACTAGCTGTGAGTAGGCACCTGCAGGCGATGCTCTTGTTTCAACATGCTATCAACTGCTGGGCCTATTAAGTTCACATTTTCACATTTTACAAGCATTTACCTTGGAAGAAGCTCTGTGAAAGTTGTTTATACTACATAGTTAGATCCGGATTCTGAACGGGTTTGGATAAGTGATTATTTTGAGAACCATCTCTCAAACGATGATCATAAGAGCGTTCTTTCTTAAAGAAATTGTATTTCTTCTTATATCAATGTTAAGTAAAACGATAATAAAGCCCAGTAGCTGATACTGGCTAATTCCATACATATGCGGGGCAATGCGTACACTTCCTTGGGTAAATACGTTATAAAAAACACGGAACAGAGAAAGTCAAAGCCTAATTTAGTGGATAAGGCCTATTCATGAATTTGGCAATTAAATTTTCGTAAAAGGTCAACATGAGTTTCTTAGTATAAGCTGCGACCAGTGAATGAGGGAATTAAGGGACCCTCTAATGTTTGGTAGGGATTCTGGCATCAACGTAGAATATTTTTAAGGTAGGAAGGCGATCAAAACACTGTGGCTACAACTCTATTGAATAGGTTCTTGAATCAAAGAACTGAAAGTACTGATAAGTTGGAATGCGTTCGAGAGACGTTGACCTCAAACTACTAGCGAAGCTGACGTCTCCCGCCCACCACAGGTGATCACATAATACGTCTCGTCTTTTGACGGGCGTATATAAATCAATGTATTTCAACAACGAGAGACGCTTAAACCTCTGAATCGCTGTACAGGTCTGAATCTGATGAAAGAAAAATGATAACACGGGGGCCAGAATGACCCTAAGCCGCTCGTCTGAATTCGATTGGTCCTGAGGATCTTATCCAAGAAACTTTCTGGCAAAGAGTCATTCACATTTGCCTAATTGTTGAAGAGGAGACATTGTTCGAATTTTAAGCAGTCATAATAGACCCTGTCAACCCATTCATTACAGAGGAGACTCAACATTAGCCCTACCCTAACACGCCCATATTTATGGGCTAATGAAAATTTTGCCAATAATATTTGAAGAGGGTCATCAAATGAACATTCTTGTAAAGTTTGATTGAAATCTGCCCTGTGGTTCAGGAGGAGATGTCGTTCAAAGTTTTGGGGCTCAAAATAAGCCCCGCCCTGCAATACCCATATTTATTGGCCAATTAGACTATAGCGACAATTTTGAAGAGGGTCACCCAGGGAACATTCTGGCAAAATTTCATTGAAATTGGCCAAGCGGTTTAGGAGAAGAAGAAGTTTTAAGAAAATTGACGACGGACGACGGAGTCAGGGTGATCCTCAAAGCTCCCATTGAGCACGTTGTGCTCAGGTGAGCTAAAAAAGAAGAAAACGATACGGACCATACAGCCGACTAATGGACGCGCAGGCGAACACTTATACAATCAAACAGTTTATATATTATTTTTCAATTGGCTTCTGCTCCATTTGAGTTATCAATTACATTTGTAATCATAAGTGTCGCAAAGTGATTTGTCCATGATGAAAAGCTATTTTCGCAAGGAAGTCTTTTACTTAATGAGTTGGAATCTCAAGACAATTTTTGGACGAAGTTCAATTGTGATTTCGACCTTTGTGACTCCAAAAATTGGGTAATTTCTTCGGTCATTGACAACATTTGTGTCAAGTTTTATGATTTGGGTCAATTGATTGTTCAGTTAGATTGGAAACTGTTAACTGCTAAAATTTACTGATGACCGCGACATGTATGACCCCGAAACAATTGGGCATTTCTTTGGGTCATGGGCAATATTTGTGTAAAATTTCGTTATTGCAGGTCACTTGCTTCTCCGTTTATCTAGCTGAAAGCCAAATGTCAATGGACTGAGAGACAGACTTGTTGAAATCAAAATAATATGCTCCTCTACTTCTGAGTTTGGGGTACAGTTAATAACATCGTGCAATTGATAAGGTGAACGATTTTGGAATGATTTAAGCATGAGATTGCATAAGTGAGCGTGCGAGTTTTGAGTGAAATTTAAGGAAGGGAATTCAGGATTCAGGATGAACAAAATTAGCGATATATAAAACCTATATAAAATATGCATAAAAGTTCAATCAATAGCTTTCTATTTCGTCAAGAACTAATCAGACGCTTTAAATTTCTATTATGTCAGTAAAATCGCGAATTGGTTCTTGCCTCATTCATTTTGAATGTACATGTTGATCTTATTTTCTTTAATAACTTTGAGCGTTTTTGAATGGTTTATTGAGTGTTTGGAATGAATCAATGGAGCGCTGAGTGAGCGATTGAGATTTTTTTTATTGAGATGAATGTTAATTTCACGATGTAACTACATGTAACTGTATGATGGTGCTCTTAAACGTGTTGATGTGTAAGAATGTGAAGAAAACAAGTTGAACTAGTTGGTTTGTTTCAAATGGCAAATTGTCTTGGTGATTAATGCAATTAGGCAAAGATATTCATAATTCAATTAAAGGTATGGTGGCACGGGTTTATGTGGATGAGTATTGGGTTTTTACAATGAAACCTTCATGTAGATAACTGCAATATGACGGAAAACAAACGACAATATGTTGCAAATATATTTATTAACTTTAAAAGTGTATCATCACTTTAAGAAACGATTTTTTATTTCGTAGCTTAGACAGAAAATACAATATAAAACCTCTTCAAAAGTTAATAAGGTCGTTCAGAAAGAGAGACTATACCTTTAAAAGAAGCTATAACACAATTATACGAAAAACAGGTCGCGACCTTACCAAATAAGTAAATCACGTGATTGGACTGTGCTATTGCCACAGTACTGAGAAAACAGATCGCGACATTACTAAATAAGAAGATCATGTGATTAGCTAGTGCTATTGTCTCTTGCTGACGCTGACCTTATTGGACTTGACTTATCACATGATTTCCAAATATAGTAATGCAAACATGTGATACTAATATATTCGTACACAACTTTCAATAAATATCGTTTAAAACATAAATTAGTGTGTTAATAATATACGTGAATTGAAAGTTGTGTAATTGTATAGCATTATTACTTTTTGATGAAATAAACTGTATGTCTTTGTCAAGTTGAGATATACAAAATAGGCCGAAGTGTATTCACATCCTGTTCACGTGATATGTGTTCTCAAAAAAACCGAAATGAAATTATCTTGTGTTCATTTTGCGGTTTTGTTAAATCTAAGTTGGAATTGCTCCGCATTCCAACTTAAAAAACTGTTTAGTTCGGTACCAAGGCAAATCAACCTTATTCCAGCTTTTTTATCATGTAGGAGATACTTTTCTAAAGAACAGGACCGTTTTCAATGAAATTAAATGTTCCTTTGGTGACCCTCTCAAGAATTTTTTTACAAAAATCAGATTGGCCCGTTGTCACAAGACGGCTGAGCGGTTGGCTTGGATACGGGTCAGTAAAGAGTCAGGATGTGCATTTCCAAATTTTATTTACATAAACAAATACCCAAAAGCCAATTTATCAAAATGTAAGCAAGTTAAACACAAAAAAAAATCAATAAAGTTCCTAGAGAATTACGATAGTCCACTACCACTGTATGTTTTAGGTTGACGTCTAATGTTCAAAAATGTCCACGTTACTTCACATGACTTATAAATTAATGCAACAGAAAAATATTAAATTTCTTCCAAAATAACATCAACACCAAATTTTTAAGATTAAACTGTCGCCTGACCGCGCCTATATCACCAAGATAATGTGATTGTCCAGCCGTTTGTTATATTTCACTATGTTGTTTCCCGGTCGTCACATCCCAAACGTCCTTTCCCGATAACGCTGACGCCGGCACGACATACTACTCAAGACTCCTGGTCTGGACTACACGTTTAGTTTCGCTCGGTCAGGTTTCCAGCCCTCACACCACTCACGTATATACGACATCAGTATATATTGTTGTTACAACAAACAAGCGACATCAATCAACAACAAGCAACCTATAGAAAGTATAACAAATATTATAGCAATTACCTAATAAGAGCTCTAACAGCTCTACTTAACATCATGTTTTACAAACATCTCGAGACAATATAATATGATAGCATCTTTTCCCACAAAGTTTTCTGAAAACAACAATTCAAAGTATTGAACTGTGTTAGGATACAATTATACAGTATTTGACATTATCACAATATCATTTGAACAATACAACATAAGCATTTACAAAATATAAACTGCTAAGCAGACGATTAATTATAAATTATCACAATGTTTGTTTCTTTGAAAATAGTTACAAAAAAAATAGCTTATTTAACCATGGCATTCAACGTAATAGTCCTCCGATATAACAGTGCAGGAAAATGAGAAATTAGCTATACAGCCATTTGTCATTTTCCGGCGTTGTTTGTGATAATTCAACAGACCAAATGCTGCTCATTTAAGCCACAAAATTTCTAAAACCATTAACACAATAAAATCAATGTACATTAAAAAATATTTACCCCAAGAAGAATTGAATCTAAATCTCACACACAAATGTCAACTTCCATGCCAAAAATCGTCTACCCAACGAGTCATTTCAACGCAGGGTATTTATACAAAACCCTACGAAGAAAACTCACTACAAGCACCCAATTCCCATGCACCACACTCAACTAGCAAAATCTACTCACCCAACCGCACGCTTAATCCAAGCATTCCGATTTACATAATGTACAATTAAAACTACTAGCCACCAGAAAATGTATTAAAGCAGCCAATTTAAACCACACGGCATATAAAAAGAGGCGTAGTCTCGCCTTTACCAAATAAATAACCCTTCCCCATAAGACTTAATGTGACACCCGTAAATATTGGTACGGCACGGCGAAGCATTTTTCATTTTAAAATCGTTGAAAGACATCTCCTCCTGAACCACGGGGCCGATTTCAATGAAACTTTATCAGAATATTCCTTTCGTAACCCACTTCAAAAATGATCGAAACCGTTATTTTATACGTCCGTATTAGTCCGTAGATATGTGCACGGCATGTTTTTTTGAGCCCGAAATCTTTGAACACCATCTTATGAACCTTTTAAGCTTATTTCAATGAAACTTTGACCCTCTGCAAAAAAATATTGCTAAATTTTGAATGGCCCATAAGCATGGACAGAGCGGGGTTTAGTTTGATTTTTGCTAGCAAAGAGTAACTGAAACATTTGTCCAGTGGTTTCAACACTTAAAGCATAGCCAGGTTTGTTTTATAACAAAATTTGTGAGTTTGGTGCTTTGAAAATAATGCTTACTTTAAACTTAGTGTTAATAAACCCGGGTTCAATCCCTGAATAGAGGACCCTCTTTGATTACCAAATCAATGTACCTGTTGAATGATTATCCTGCATGACAGTTGCTTCAAGGATTTTTATGTTCATCTTAAAATGGGATATTTAAGTGTTTTAAATAGTCTTAATTCCCCGCCGAGGGGATATAGTAATAATCTCCGTCGTTCCGTTGTTCCGAGGTTACGAGGTTCCGTCACTAAACCTGTCCGGAGCATATCTTCTAAATTATAAAAGCTATCAACTTGAAACATTATGTGTGGATATATCTCACGAAGGAGAAGTGCAGTGCACATGAGCTACAACTCTTGCTTGCATAATTTTGGAGATATTGCCCTTATTTTTAATACTTATATTTTGTACGAAGCATATCTTCTAAAGTATAATAGCTTTTAACTTGAAACTTTATGGATCGATAGATCTCATGGAGGAAAAGTGCAGTGCACTAGAACTACAACTATTGCTTGCATAATTTTGGAGATATTGCCCTTTGTTAATTTTTATACTTAGATCTTGTCCGAAGTATATCTCCTAAAGTACAAAAGCTATCAACTTGAATCTTCATGGGTCGATAGATCTTAGGAGGAAAAGTACAGTCCACAAGAGCTACAACTCCTTCTTGCTTAATTTTGGTGTTATTGCTTTTTGTTATTTTAAATACTTAGATTTTGAACAGAGCATATCTCCTGGGGTATAAAAGCTTTCAATTTGAAACTTTATGGGTGGATAGATCTCATGGAGGAGAAGTGCAGTGCACATTAACTATAACTCTTACTTGCATAATTTTTAGTTTTTTTTACTTTGTTATTTTAAAGACTCAGATTTTTTAGGGGGTAAATCTCTGAAAGTACAAAAGAAACTTTTATCTATTAGGCTTCAGTTTACTAACAATCTTTCGCGGCGGGGGATGCCCATGTCCGACATGACTCTTGTATTGATAATAGTTCAGGAAAATGTTTCTTTTGATTTATTTGCCCTTTCTTGCAAACTAAATGCTAAACGTTTTGCAATTCATTAAATAGATAAAAAAAAATCAAAAAAAAAAAACGAATACAGTAGCTGGTACAATTTCCTAATATTTGAATTTTAAATAAAAGCTTCTGGAGGAAGGTGAATTGCTCCTTTAAATTGAAAAAAGAACAGCATGTAAAATTCAATTCTCTTATTTCAAAGAAGGGTATGCAATTGGAATACATTTAAAAAATAAAAAAAATAACAATAATTGTAGACTGTGATCGTTTTGAGGCTCCTTTTTCATTTTAATCTACAACATATGTGAACGAGACAAAAAATCATTAGGCGGATAGAAAATACGCCGTGAGTCCAATGCTACCATAAATTAATCCCCCACAATACCATTCTGCCTAAACGTTTCATATGTTGCAAGTAGCTTTACACAGATGTTGTTGAAATGATGAGCAGCGGTTCCATAAGGTTTCTGCCCGATGACAGCTAATTTAACAAAGAAACAATATCGCATACCAAACTTTTAGGCCTACGGTTTTGATGTATTGCACAGTGGTCACCGTGTTGTATTTGTATATAGTTGATACTAGATGCGAGTTCCACAATAGCATGATTCTTTACAGACGGAGCTCTAGCCACCTTTATGTAAACTTTTGTAGTTGTTTAAAAAATACCACTATTGGCCAGTGTTCTTACTATACCGAGTATTCTCACTTATATCAACCAATTTCATTTAAACTTTTTCAAATGCCCTCCCACTTTCAGGACTTTTGATTATTGCTAATTGTAGCGTGTAAACGTGCTTCTTTACGCAGGGGAGCTTGAAAACAGCAATCGCTCACGTGTATCCGGTTTTTTTTTTTTTTTTTTTTTTTTTTTTTTTTTTTTTTAGGTAGTAAGGTTATATAAGCAATGTGTAGCCTGTAGATTAACACTGCGAAAAAAAGCAAATATTGTTCATGTATCAATACAAGACAGAGAAAAGCGATCGATCTGGTCTGAGGTTGCTCCACTTGCTTATGGGTGGCCAGTCGAAAAGGATCTGTTAATGTTATAAGATTATATTAAGCAACGCTCACAGAGTGCATGTCGACGAAACTTCTGCTCACATTCACTAGGCGATTGTTTTGCCAAAGCCATCAAATTCCAGGATCTTGACTCTCTTGAAATCCTATGCAGACAACTGACTTACAGCCATTTGTAGAGCGTCAGCCTGCGAATCACGTTGTCAGCAGCTTGACTCGACTGAGTCGACAGCTTCATAATTAAAGGTAATTTAGAGGTTCATTTGCTTCTCGCTAATAGGCATGCATTGGTCTAGGTTGTTCAAGACGCTTGAGAATCGGACACTGAATCGTTGTTGTACTAGGGTTGGGAATGACTCATAATAAGGTGTTCATTACGCCTGCAATCTGGCTGTTTATAGTAAATATACCACTCCACTTTTTAAAAGCAATAGTTTGAAAAGCGCCCGTCAAATGAAGATGGATTGAGTAACTGAAATATTCAAAAGGGAAAATCATGAAAAACATTTGGTTATCAGGAAAAGGGTCAAATTCGACACCTCAGTGGCTGCTTCATAACTTTACACTCTTTCATACACAGTGTTTTCACAATTTTAATTCAATACATGGAGTTCGAACAAGACACTGTTGGTTTGTTAATTTGTTTTTCAAACCCTGGGTAATTAAAGTGCTTTAAACTGCGACGAATATGTGAGCTTTGGAAATTTCAGTAAACTTTATCTTGAAAAGTGGTTATCCTATTTATACTCAGTTCCAAAAGAAAGTGTGCACTTTTGAATTTTTAATATCTTGGAATTTATTGTGGCCTAGATTATCATAAAAACACATATTAACTGCAATTTTGCATACTGTAACTGCGTGATTTGACTTATAATTTACTTGGATTAACGAAATTTTAACCTTGACAGATTAAGAATGTCATCAAAATTGATAAAACATTCATGTTTCAATAGAAATCGGGGGCATCATTTTGACAGGCCTATAATGATCAAATAGAGATGAAACAGAACGCCAAAGCACTGTTCGACGACAAGTCACTAGCCTGACAACGTAGTAATTACTAACCTTGGCGGCCACGTAACGTCTGCATGAAAAAAAAACTTTTGCTTGAAAATTACTTGCGATGTCTCTGCAAACTCTAAAATGCAATATAAGCACATACCTCTTATAAGAGAATAAGCCGTAAGGGGGTAAAATCTTAAAGCTACAAGTTTTGTCTGCACGTATGCAGTATGAGATGCTTTTTCAAACTTTGATTTTTTATTAAAAAAAAGTTCTTATCTAAAGTACGAATCAAATTTAATCCATTAATGTCCCCCAACGTTGTAAAAATCAATGTAAATGCAAATGAAGAAAGTGCATTCTTTCTTATGAAACTCTTTATAAATTTTTACAATTTTTACACTCTAATAAACTAGGATCACTTTTTTTTTTTATTGTTTTTTTTTTTTTTTTGTTTTTTTGTTTTTTTTTCGCTATTTTTTGTGCAAAGTTTTCTTCTGTGTAGAAATGGGTTATACAATTTAAGATAAATACCAAATTTAACTGTCAGACACTCTTGAAACATGCATAAGATAACTTTCATACAATAACGTAGGGTACCTTTTATAGGGCTTGAGCAAAATCCACGTTTGCATGAACACAGGCAGACAATAAATAAATATCACGTTGAAGGATATTTTCTTTAATTCTTCGGAAAGTCAATATGTCCTTACTTTTTTTCTTATCTCTCTAGTTTTTTACAAAATTAAAGGAGAAATATAGAGATTAAAATTGAAGATATACTTAAGAAGAAATTTCATCCAATAAAGACGTCAAATCAGATTTCGGAAAAAATATTGCAAGTTGCATACAAGCGTCAGATCGTTACATGTTAAGAATTTTGCCTCCTTACAGCTTCTTTTAAGGATCAATTTGTTTATGTGACATTGAAGATTTTGACTAGACTCCCAAATCCATCATCAAACAAAAGCTAGAATTTAAATAAAGACATTAAGTACCATGTAAGTTTGTAATCACTACGTTTAAAGGCCAGTTACTTGAAGTCGACTATTGCAATGAAATTCCAAAGGATCTGATGCAGCAGATTTTTTTTTAGTTTAGTTTATACTAAATTTTTTTAGTTAGATAAGGACGAAATTTTTTAAGCTTAAAGAGACGATCTCGAACACTTAAATCCAGATGTTTGCACGTCCCAGAGAGGGAGGTTGTTACTCAATTCTTCAGCCCGGTAATCTGGGGCTGGCTATTAAGTGTTTATCCATTTCCATGCCCCGGCAAAGGCGAGGCTCGAAGCACGGACCCCAGATTACGTGTCTAGCACCGATTCTACGAGGCCACCGATCAAAACTCAAAAAATATTTGCGAATTTTGTTGTCATTATAATAATTGTTAATACCATCGATTATTTGGGGAAAAATTATGATGGTAAGTGGAGTACTTTTCGATGTATTCGAATTTTTAAGGCATATAATCGATCAATTTAATTATATATTTGATAATTATTACGAAACGGACTACAGAGGCTGATTTAAATAGTGTTTCTATATTGTTTTTATTCTCTTGACCATCTGTGGCAGATCCACCAGCAATGTCAAGTCACTCATGACAGCGAGTATATTTATATTACCTATCTCTTTCTGTCTCAACTCCTTTTATAGGTAGGTTCTGTTTTGTTATGTTTTAGTCATATACTTTTGCATCCATATCATCCTAAGACTAGGGTTATATTTCTACCCGGGCTTTTGGCTGCAGCATGTATATATACCGTTTAAGTTTATCTGGCTTTATTTGTCGTTACTACATGACTACCTAGCGTTTTATTTTCGCATTTGTCCAAGCGGCGAGCCGATGAATAATTGCCGTATGCCAGGAGAGCAAATGTCTTCGATTGAACATTCAGCCGAAATAGGTTGAAATATCAACCGAATTGTGCTGTATGGTGAACATTAATTAATATTTACAATGATTTATTTAATTCAAGTTATTATTTTAATTGCATCTGATTGAAATGTTCACGGGCTTGGATCCTCGGTTCTTAAAAGCAAGCAATTAGTACAATGTCTTCACTTTGTCACGATGCGTGCGTCGCTACCCGGGATTGGCTAACGCCTTTTCATTTTCCCGTTTATTCGTGATATTGAGTATTCAACAATGTACAAAGGAGGGGCCAAGTGACATCCTCTTGCACGACGTTTATTCGCAATTCCATGAATTGTTAACTTCTTCTATGTCATTTTTATGGCATACAGCACGGAACATCACCCGCTAAATCAATTTCAACGAAATTATTTTCGTATGATTAAAAATATTTCTTTGTTGATAAAAAAGAAAATACACAATCTTCTCGAAATAAATAGCTCTAGCGAGTTTCGGAAACGTCCAGGAAAATTGGCAAAACCTCGAGTATTTATGCGTGTTTGTTTTTACTCGAGTTTTCGCCTCAGTGCCAGTTTGTACCTGGTCGGCCTTTAGAGAATGAAAGGATGAACAGCCAAAAGATTTTCCCTTTCTTTCTTTGAACAATGTCTGCATTCAGGGGCCAAAATGGTGTTATCTACATGAAATATTACTTAAGGAAAGCACATTCATTTGACTGGTAAACCAATCCGTGGACCCTAGATATACAGTCCCTGTCCAATCCTATCCATGTTACTCTCCGATATTACATTGAATAGGACATTTTAACTGGACTCGACATGCAATTCATTTTTATATACGTCGTATTCATGGAGACTGTAATCTAGGTTCTGGGTTAGAGCCGTCTTTCAAAGTTAACCACATGTTGATTAAATTTCCCGAGGAAAATGAATGATAAGACTAAAGATAGGGGCTACTTTAGATCCGCAACAGGAGTCTTAGATAAATTTAGGAATGCAAAATGTTTACGAGAAAGTTTCAGTCAACTTGTCTCAAAAATTGTTTACATTTAACTATTAAGTCCTATGCCAGTGGTATGAGCACATAGCTATTGATTTTTGATATTTCTATTAGCAATAAAACAGTAAGAATGATCTCGATCTTGAAAAATTGAATGGCTTTTGAATGAAATTGAATGAGTGTGATTAGCAAGCTTTGATTGATTTTCAAGGGAGGGAAAACATAATTGGAAATAAATTAGTGATAATTTATTACCTCCCTTTAAATATTCTACTAAATTTCCCGAATTTGTGTCATCAAAGACAAATCAGATGCTAAAAAAACAACACAAGCCTAATAAAAAAATTCATTCGATTTTTTTATTGGAATGTTGATCATTTTGCACATTTTTAAAGTGTTTTTGAATATTTTGGAATGTTTTAAATTGATTGGAGTGAGTGTTTAGAATGAACTATTCGAGCACTAGGCAAGTGATATGGATTTGTTTTAATCTATACGAGTTTCAATTTCACGATGTGATCAGTTGTTACATAAGACCTTTTCTGAGCCATCAGCTGGGAGATGAATATCAAAATTGATGTTTGCCACCATCAGGGATTGGGCCTTTGATCCAACAATTTGTGTGTCAGAATGAGGGTTAACACTGCTTTAACAATCATGGAGTTTTTTGCAGCTTTCTGATGTTTCATGAAAAAGTGCATGTACTACCATTAGTCTCCTTTCTAGCCCTCAGCTGCTATCCCACATATGTTTACGATTATTAATCCACAGGTGATAAGCCTAGCAGTAACGCACTAGGCAGTCATTCCTGGGATTGCAAGTTAGAACACTAACTCAGCCAACTTTCATCCGACATTAATGATTATACAAGAGTCAACAGTAATGATATGTAACTTATGATAAAATGTTGCACGCCCAAAATGTTGTGTATCTATGTTGGATTAAGTATAAGGGATGTTTATACTGCCTTGCTTTTATAGAGACGTGGTAGACCATTCGCTTTGGTATGTAGAGGTCCCGGGTTCGAAACCAGACGTAGTCGAATACTTATTGCGGGTTACAGTTGTCGCTCAACGTATTTAATCCTCCTAAGGTGGAGGTAATTTGATAAGGTAGTTGATGATGATAGTTGAGAAGTTCCGTGGAAAACTCTTGATTGTCGAGGGGGTGTATGTAGCCGGGTTGCGTATAAGGGGTGTTTGTACAGCCTTGCTGTATAAGCTAGCTTTTAAAGCGACGTGGTAGAACATTCGCTTTGGGATGTAGTTGTCCAGGGTTCGAATCCTGGCGGAGTCGAATATTTATTTGCGGGTTACATTTCGAATGCTCTACTACGTTGCTATTAAAGCTAGCTAATACGACTAGGCAGTACAAACACACCTTATATTCAAACCGGCTACATCCATTACGTGTCTACCACTTTACTCCAATTCATTCTGAACCAGGAAAATCTCATGCCAGATCAGTATTGTTTTTAGGGTAGTGGCCCGTAATAGTCTGATCTTATTCTACACCATTTGTATGACCAAGAATTATGTTGAAACTAAATTTTCAAGACAAGATTTGTCGGATGATTTTTTCTTTCAGAGGCCTCAACACGTTGCCTCAAAGTTAGTGTAATTCACCCAAGACTTATTCTTAGTATAAGAAGGGTAAATGGCCAATAGTATTGATGATCTATTTCCCATGTGGGGATCTAGGGGGGTAACAGGGATCAGAACAAAAAGATTACATTGAAATACAAAAACAAATAAATTATCAGTGGGTGACCAAAATGCTACCTTATTTGAGGTTTAGCTTAAACATTTTGCTCACCAACTGATAATTTGATTATAAGACAACTATGTTCGGGCTGCTCTCATGGAAAACAAAAGCACCACAGGGGGTTGACAATGTTTGGCTATTGGTGAAAAATAAATCTGTCGAAACAGGGGCATAATTTGCAAAATATGCATCTAGATTTATACATCTTGGTAGTAGAGTTAGTTCTTTTGAAAGAGAAAATATGAGCCATGTTCCAATCCAATGCCTTTAGGAATACCAAAGATATCACAAAATGTCATTGATTATGCAAGACGACAACCACAACACCAAGGCTATAGTAACTACCCCGCTAAAAATTCAGGATCAGCACATGTATTTCTTGTTGTAGAAATGTTAAAAAAACCCCAAAGGATTTGAACCTTCTCTTAGAATAAATGTTTACAAATGCATAATAGAGTGTAATTTCATTTATTCAATTATTCTTTAAACAAGACATACCATACAAATCCCTAAAGAAAAATGTGAATATGACCTGTTCAAATTATACATAAACTGTTTTTAATAACTGCCTATCTAATTCTTTAATCCCTTAAAAATAGCACCATCCTTTCTATAAAAATTAGTCATTCTACCCTACTACAAAGTCAAATTGTGAATAGCAGGAAGTGAAGTCTCAGAGTTTAAACTAAACTCGAACTTTTTCATTTGATTAATTTGTTACAGATAAAATTCAGGGTGGAACAATAGTAGCTAAGACCTGTAAAGATACCGTAATAATTCCTCAATGTTTCGGAAGTTGTGAATTTTAACAGTTTTAGTGTTAAACTAGGAAACCTCAGCCAACATTGTGACAGATCATGAGTTTCGAAATGTTGCGCAACTATAACGGTTCCACTTTCTTAAAACTGTTAACTTTGTTACATGTCCCATGATAAATTCCATCAATAGTTGAAAAAATGAACATTTCATAGAACAATAATGATCAAGCACAGAGGTGTGTTTTGTTGATTATGATTTTTAAGATATCGTCCGAGATCTTAAAATCCTTCATCCTAAAAAATGCACCTCAGGTCAATCAACATTATAATTCATTTTTTAAGAAAAGTAAGAATGCTATTATGTATTTAGAATATTTAGAAATCCACTAAAAATATTACCATCTTGCTCAGTCTATGCAGTGTGTACTGTCCGACAAGGATCAATATTTTGCCAGATCAGTATAGTTTTTAAAATTTGGTGGACCGGTAATAGTTTCACAACATCTCGGATGTTATGAATTTTAATATTGTTAATCGAGATTTTCTAATGATTTTAATTTGGAACCCTTGGTCAACATTGTGAAAGATCATGAGTTCCAAAATGTTGTAGAACTACACTTGGGCAATGTTCTAACTACACCGTTTTTAGATCTCGACTATTCTCACCATCATCACCCGATTTCATTGAAACTTTTACTATGGCCCTCCCACATGAATGACTTTTGGTTATTGCCTTTTGTAGCGTGTCAACGTGATTTCGTTGCTTGTTTACATAAAGGAGCTTAAAAACAGCAATGGCTCACGTGCATGCTGAGTTGTTTTTTCAGTAGTAAAGTTAAATAACCAATGTGTAGCCTGTCGATTAAGAGTCCGAAAAAACAAACAAAACTTGTTCAGATATCTATAGAAGACAGAGAAAAGACTTTCGATCGGGTCTGAGGTTGCTCCACTTGCTTATGGGTCGCCAGTCGAAAGGGTTCTGTTAAGGTAATAATGTTATATTTAGCAACGTACACAGAATTGATATCTAGGGGACTTCTGCTCACATTCACAAGCCGATAGTTTTCTCAAAGCCATCACAATTCCGAGAACTTGACTCTCTTGAAATCCAGTATAGACAACTGACGTACAGCCATCGGTAGAGCGTTAGCCTACGAATCACGGTGTCAGAAGCTTGACTCGACTTAGGGCTTCATAATTTAAGGCCATTTAAATGTTCATTTGCCTCTTGCTAATAGGCAAACAGTGTTTAAGGTTGATCCAGACGCTGAAGGATAGGATAGTGTTTTGTTGTTGTACTAGGGTTAGGAGTGCTAGGAACTCATAATTAGGTGCTATATACGCCTGCAATATGGCTGTATACAATGAATATACCGCTTAACATTCTAAAAGCAATAGATTGAAAAGCGCTCTGGTGAATGAAGGTGGGTGGGGTAACTGAAATATTCAAAGGGGATAGTCGTGAAAAACTTTTGGGTATCAGGAAAAGGGTCAAATTCGACCACTTAGTGGCTGCTTCATAACTTTACACCCTATCGGACACAGTGTTGTCAAAATTTAAATTGAATACACGGAGTTCGAACATGACACTGTTGGTTTATTAATTTTTCTTTTGACCCCTGGGTAATTAAAGTGCTTTAAACTGCGACGTATCTGTGAGCTTTAGAAAATTCAGTCATCGGCATCTTGAAGAAGAGGTTATCCAATATATTTCATAGAATTTTAACACTCTGGTCCTATTTCTAAAGAAGTAATTTAGCAATATCCGATCGGTGTAGTTAGAACATTGGGGTAGTGTATTACAGCTCCACTATCTTAAACAAGAGTATCACCTATGGATGCAAACATTCTGTTGTAGGTGCTTGTTATTGAAAAAAGAAAGGCTAGAGACAAGAGCTCTTGAGTACTTTGTCAAAATAGGGGCATTGCTCTTACAAAATGTTTGCCCCCTTTGATAGTCTGAATAGCTCTTGTGATTATGAAAACACATGCCAATTTTCTTAGAGATATATTCAATTTCAGTCGGGTTTTTGTTTTGAATGTCATTTCGAACCCTACTCCAACACAAACAAACCTAAGGTGGTGACAATCTTGGATTTGCTAGGCAAAAGGCCAAGCTTAAAATGGTGATTTCGTTTGATTAAGGCATTTCGTAACCAAACGCTTAACATAGATAACTCTGCCGAGGGAGCCGAGGTGTTGAAAGATATTTTCATAGCATATTGATTTAAACAGAGGTAAGTGATTTCATCCGTAAATTTGAAAAAGTGTAGGGGAATGACCCTAAAAATGACCAGAAACAAAGAGGAATGATTCTGCTCAGACTGTACCCAAGGAACCATAATAAATCAACAACAACATAGATTGACCACTTTTAATGTAAAATATTTGAGGAACATTCATTTTGGATAAAACAGTGTATCTCACTTGGTGTCATTGCGGTATAAGTACTTCAAAATTGAACTGGAGGTTTTGAGGTTCTAGCCCCACTGTCGCCAAGGTGTGTTAATGGACACTTAGTCGCCAGTCCCAGTATACCCAGCTGAAGAAATGGGTAGCATTGGGTTTAAATCACTACCTCTCTCTCAGGGATGTGAAAACATCTTGATTGTGTGTTAGAGAGCGACTCTTTATACTTTTTTCCGCTATTGGACTGAAAAAAATGTATCTGGCACCCTTACCAATGACTAACAGTTTTTATTCTGTACAGACGGGCACCTGCCAGTAATACGTGAAAGGGGAGTTAGGCAGTATATATAGAGTGTTAGTGTATCTCCTTCTTTTGCTTTAGCTACTGTCACATAAACACTCTTTTGCTTTGGTGAGGCATCACTGATGACTTAATGTAGAATAGTTGTTGAAATCAGTGACTAATTGCCGACAAGTTGACATCTTATTCATGCATTCAGTGTTGGGATTTTTCAGGAAAAGTGGACACTCCTGTGCAGTGTTTTATCTTCAAGGTAAATCATGAGTTCGGCTGCGTGTGTAAATGGCGGTTTTTTATTAAAGGGAAATAATCAAAACAAATAATTGGCAGGCAATATGCTGTGAACCCGGCGAAAAATTAAAAAAAAGAAAGCTTATTGAAATATAATCTTGATATACTGACTGTCATAAATAACGCCTGACATGCATTCAGCTGTGGTTAAATGTGGGACACTAAATATAAGTTCTATTTGTTTTTTACGGAAGATACTGATCGGAATGTTGTTGAAATGTGGAGTAAGGTTTTAGACTAAAACAGCAACACCTGTCACATTTAATTCAAGATTAGAAATGACCACTGCCTTTAAGGTGTTAGTAACGCTTATGTCCACCATGACTAGCAAACGCTGCTTGCAGTCTTCGTCTCATTGAGCCACAAGGTTATGCAGAAGGTGACTTGGGATGCGAACCCACTCCTGATGAAGAACGCCAGTCAGCTGTTGCACAGTTTGAGGTTGAGGCTGACGTTGACGCAAACGATGTCATAGGATATCCAACATATGTGCGATTGGATTGCAGTCCGGTCAGTTGGCTGGCCATGGCGTTCACACGTCTAACCAAACGCACTATAGGTTATCTTGATACGTTAAAACGTCTAGCTACGTCATTTATGAACTGCCCTTTTCCAGCATGCCCAAAATACGTGCGCGTTCTTCATTATTTAGTCTTGGCATTATGGATAAGAAATATTTGTATCCTTCTTGGAAGAATTTCGAGTTGTGTTTTGACTAACGAAGCCACTTGTACAGATTTCGAAAAACAAAATCATGTCTCAAATTCGAACGGGGCGCATATCAGGATATGTAGAGTTTAGGCTATAATCTAAATTTATAGATAGAATTATTGTCTTCTGCTTATAGAAGAAAAGTAGTTTCAAAATATTGGTGAGGCCTTTTTTATGACAGTCAGTATATTTCGTTTAATTTCTTTCTTTATTTACATCACAATTGAATGATTGAACGCAACTTTCATTTTGATTGAATCGGATTGATCGGATTTTGCATAAAGGCGTTCAATCCACTCAGAAGAATAAACGTTCAACGGGCAATCACGATCATTCTTAAACGTTCAATCACCACCCACGTTCTATTCAGATTGTCAAATTTATGATGTTCCGTACTGCATTATTAACTAGTTTATGTTACTTCATTTGAATCATTTGGCTTTATTTGGAAAATTTCTAGCAAAATCGCCTGCGAGAGCGCAACCGATTTTGAACTTCCTGTTTTTCAAAAACGGCCGACGGAAAAGATTTTTTTTTTTGTTCTTTTTTAGATATTTCTTGTTTATTTTTGAAATTTTTAGAAAGCTACTTGCTTTTTGTAAGCTATATTTGGATTTTTCGGATGGAGTGACTTAAAAATGTTTGGTTTCATTTTTTTCCGAATATTGATTGGGAAATGTGTTTCTTTAAATTTGAAATGTAAACGTGCATGACTACCTGACTTTTCGTACAAGGATGAATTTTCATTTTCATTTATCAGCACTTTTTATGCCCCGTATCGAAAGATCGGGGGTATATTGTTTAACCATTTTCCGTCTGTCTGTCTGTCTGTCTGTCTGTCTGCAAAAGTTAACCAAAAAACTTAACATTGCCAATATCTTCAAGCCTATTCAAGATGCAAGGCTTATATTTGGCATGATTATAGATATTAATGATCCGCATCTGCTGATACCAATGTCAAGGTCATATGACAAGGTCAAGGTCATCTGTCAAGATAAAAAAAATAAAAATAATAATAAAAAGAACAATATTGCGTATATCTTTAAGCCTATTCAAGATACAAGGCTCATATTTGGCATGATGAAAGATATCAATGATTCGCATCTGCTGATACCAAAGTCAAGGTCATGAGCCAAGGTCATGGTCATCTGTCAAGATAAAAAAAACTCAAAAACTTAACCAAAAAAATAACATTGCCAATATCTTCAGGCCAATTCAAGATACAAGACTCATATTAGGCATGATGATATATCTTAATGGTCCACATCTGCTGATACCTAAGTCAATGTCATGCTAAAGGTCAAGGTCATCTGTCAAGGTCATATAACTCAAAAACCTAACAAACAAAAACAAACATTGCCAATATCTTTAAGCCTATTCAAGATAAAATGCTCATATTTGTCATGATGGTAGATCTAAATGCATCTGCTGGTTCCAAATTCAAGGTCATGTGACAATGTCAATGTCATCTGTTGAAGTCAAATAACTAAAAAAATTAACCAAAAATGTTTCATTGTTTAGTCTTTTCAATCATATTATAGATACCCTGTCTCGCAACTGGCATGATGAATAATCTCAGTGATGTACATCTGTAGGTTTAAAGATCAAGGTCATGATTAAAGGTCAAAGTCATTTGCCAAAGTCAACATTTTGAAAAAAAAACGCCGTTACGGGGGAATATTGAAGATATACTTCAGAAGAAAGTTCATCCAATTAAGACGTCAAATCAGATTTCGGAAAAAAATATTGCAAGTTTCATACAATTCATTTTAATCTACAACATATGTGAACGAGACAAAAAATCATTAGGCGGATAGAAAATACGCCGTGAGTCCAATGCTACCATAAATTAATCCCCCACAATACCATTCTGCCTAAACGTTTCATATGTTGCAAGTAGCTTTACACAGATGTTGTTGAAATGATGAGCAGCGGTTCCATAAGGTTTCTGCCCGATGACAGCTAATTTAACAAAGAAACAATATCGCATACCAAACTTTTAGGCCTACGGTTTTGATGTATTGCACAGTGGTCACCGTGTTGTATTTGTATATAGTTGATACTAGATGCGAGTTCCACAATAGCATGATTCTTTTCAGACGGAGCTCTAGCCACCTTTATGTAAACTTTTGTAGTTGTTTAAAAAATACCACTATTGGCCAGTGTTCTTACTATACCGAGTATTCTCACTTATATCAACCAATTTCATTTAAACTTTTTCAAATGCCCTCCCACTTTCAGGACTTTTGATTATTGCTAATTGTAGCGTGTAAACGTGCTTCTTTACGCAGGGGAGCTTGAAAACAGCAATCGCTCACGTGTATCCGGTTTTTTTTTTTTTTTTTTTTTTTTTTGTAGATTAACACTGCGAAAAAAAGCAAATATTGTTCATGTATCAATACAAGACAGAGAAAAGCGATCGATCTGGTCTGAGGTTGCTCCACTTGCTTATGGGTGGCCAGTCGAAAAGGATCTGTTAATGTTATAAGATTATATTAAGCAACGCTCACAGAGTGCATGTCGACGAAACTTCTGCTCACATTCACTAGGCGATTGTTTTGCCAAGGCCATCAAATTCCAGGATCTTGACTCTCTTGAAATCCTATGCAGACAACTGACTTACAGCCATTTGTAGAGCGTCAGCCTGCGAATCACGTTGTCAGCAGCTTGACTCGACTGAGTCGACAGCTTCATAATTAAAGGTAATTTAGAGGTTCATTTGCTTCTCGCTAATAGGCATGCATTGGTCTAGGTTGTTCAAGACGCTTGAGAATCGGACACTGAATCGTTGTTGTACTAGGGTTGGGAATGACTCATAATAAGGTGTTCATTACGCCTGCAATCTGGCTGTTTATAGTAAATATACCACTCCACTTTTTAAAAGCAATAGTTTGAAAAGCGCCCGTCAAATGAAGATGGATTGAGTAACTGAAATATTCAAAAGGGAAAATCATGAAAAACATTTGGTTATCAGGAAAAGGGTCAAATTCGACACCTCAGTGGCTGCTTCATAACTTTACACTCTTTCATACACAGTGTTTTCACAATTTTAATTCAATACATGGAGTTCGAACAAGACACTGTTGGTTTGTTAATTTGTTTTTCAAACCCTGGGTAATTAAAGTGCTTTAAACTGCGACGAATATGTGAGCTTTGGAAATTTCAGTAAACTTTATCTTGAAAAGTGGTTATCCTATTTATACTCAGTTCCAAAAGAAAGTGTGCACTTTTGAATTTTTAATATCTTGGAATTTATTGTGGCCTAGATTATCATAAAAACAAGTATTAACTGCAATTTTGCATACTGTAACTGCGTGAATTGACTTATAATTTACTTGGATTAACGAAATTTTAACCTTGACAGATTAAGAATGTCATCAAAATTGATAAAACATTCATGTTTCAATAGAAATCGGGGGCATCATTTTGACAGGCCTATAATGATCAAATAGAGATGAAACAGAACGCCAAAGCACTGTTCGACGACAAGTCACTAGCCTGACAACGTAGTAATTACTAACCTTGGCGGCCACGTAACGTCTGCATGAAAAAAAAACTTTTGCTTGAAAATTACTTGCGATGTCTCTGCAAACTCTAAAATGCAATATAAGCACATACCTCTTATAAGAGAATAAGCCGTAAGGGGGTAAAATCTTAAAGCTACAAGTTTTGTCTGCACGTATGCAGTATGAGATGCTTTTTCAAACTTTGATTTTTTATTAAAAAAAAGTTCTTATCTAAAGTACGAATCAAATTTAATCCATTAATGTCCCCCAACGTTGTAAAAATCAATGTAAATGCAAATGAAGAAAGTGCATTCTTTCTTATGAAACTCTTTATAAATTTTTACAATTTTTACACTCTAATAAACTAGGATCACTTTTTTTTTTATTGTTTTTTTTTTTTTTTTTTTTTTTTGTTGTTTTTTTTTTTTTTTTTTTTTTTCGCTATTTTTTGTGCAAAGTTTTCTTCTGTGTAGAAATGGGTTATACAATTTAAGATAAATACCAAATTTAACTGTCAGACACTCTTGAAACATGCATAAGATAACTTTCATACAATAACGTAGGGTACCTTTTATAGGGCTTGAGCAAAATCCACGTTTGCATGAACACAGGCAGACAATAAATAAATATCACGTTGAAGGATATTTTCTTTAATTCTTCGGAAAGTCAATATGTCCTTACTTTTTTTCTTATCTCTCTAGTTTTTTACGAAATTAAAGGAGAAATATAGAGATTAAAATTGAAGATATACTTAAGAAGAAATTTCATCCAATAAAGACGTCAAATCAGATTTCGGAAAAAATATTGCAAGTTGCATACAAGCGTCAGATCGTTACATGTTAAGAATTTTGCCTCCTTACAGCTTCTTTTAAGGATCAATTTGTTTATGTGACATTGAAGATTTTGACTAGACTCCCAAATCCATCATCAAACAAAAGCTAGAATTTAAATAAAGACATTAAGTACCATGTAAGTTTGTAATCACTACGTTTAAAGGCCAGTTACTTGAAGTCGACTATTGCAATGAAATTCCAAAGGATCTGATGCAGCAGATTTTTTTTTTAGTTTAGTTTATACTAAATTTTTTTAGTTAGATAAGGACGAATCTTTTTAAGCTTAAAGAGACGATTTCGAACACTTAAATCCAGATGTTTGCACGTCCCAGAGAGGGAGGTTGTTACTCAATTCTTCAGCCCGGTAATCTGGGGCTGGCTATTAAGTGTTTATCCATTTCCATGCCCCGGCAAAGGCGAGGCTCGAAGCACGGACCCCAGATTACGTGTCTAGCACCGATTCTACGAGGCCACCGATCAAAACTCAAAAAATATTTGCGAATTTTGTTGTCAAAATAATAATTGTTAATACCATCGATTATTTGAGGAAAAATTATGATGGTAAGTGGAGTACTTTTCGATGTATTCGAATTTTCAAGGCATATAATCGATCAATATAATTATATATTTGATAATTATTACGAAACGGACTACAGAGGCTGATTTAAATAGTGTTTCTATATTGTTTTTATTCTCTTGACCATCTGTGGCAGATCCACCAGCAATGTCAAGTCACTCATGACAGCGAGTACATTTATATTACCTATCTCTTTCTGTCTCAACTCCTTTTATAGGTAGGTTCTGTTTTGTTATGTTTTAGTCATATACTTTTGCATCCATATCATCCTAAGACTAGGGTTATATTTCTACCCGGGCTTTTGGCTGCATCATGTATATGTACCCGTTTAAGTTTATCTGGCTTTATTTGGCGTTGCGACATGACTACCTAGCGTTTTATTTTCGCATTTGTCCAAGCGGCGAGCCGATGAATAATTGCCGTATGCCAGGAGAGCAAATTTCTTCGATTGAACATTCAGCCGAAATAGGTTGAAATATCAACCGAATTGTGCTGTATGGTGAACATTAATTAATATTTACAATGATTTAATAAAATCAAGTTATTATTTTAATTGCATCTGATTGAAATGTTCACTTTTCCATCGATATGTGCCTCGCGATACGGGCTTGGATCCTCGGTTCTTAAAAGCAAGCAATTAGTACAATGTCTTCACTTTGTCACTATGCGTGCCTCGCTACCCGGGATTGGCTAACGCCTTTTCATTTTCCCGTTTATTCGTGAGATTGAGTATTCAACAATGTACAAAGGAGGGGCCAAGTGACATCCTCTTGCACGACGTTTATTCGCAATTCCATGTATTTTTAACTTCTTCTATGTCATTTTTATGGCATACAGTACGGAACATCACACGCTAAATCAATTTTAACGAAATTATTTTCGTATGACTAAAAATATTTCTTTGTTGATAAGAAAAGAAATAAATAGCTCTAGCGAGTTTCGGAAACGTCCAGGAATATTGGCGAGACCGCGAGTATTTATGTGTGTTTGTTTTTACTCGAGTTTTCGCCTCAGTGCCAATTCGTACCTGGTCGGTCTTTAGAGAATGAAAGGATGAACAGCCAAAAGATTTTCCCTTTCCTTCTTTGAACAATGTCTGCATTCAGGGGCCAAAATGGTGTTATCTACATGAAATATTACTTAAGGAAAGCACATTCATTTGACTGGTAAACCAATCCGTGGACCCTAGATATACAGTCCCTGTCCAATCCTATCCATGTTACTCTCCGATATTACATTGAATAGGACATTTTAACTGGACTCGACATGCAATTCATTTTTATATACGTCGTATTCATGGAGACTGTAATCTAGGTTCTGGGTTAGAGCCGTCTTTCAAAGTTAACCACATGTTGATTAAATTTCCCGAGGAAAATGAATGATAAGACTCAAGATAGGGGCTACTTTAGATCCGCAACAGGAGTCTTAGATAAATTTAGGAATGCAAAATGTTTACGAGAAAGTTTCAGTCAACTTGTCTCAAAAATTGTTTACATTTAACTATTAAGTCCTATGCCAGTGGTATGAGCACATAGCTATTGTTTTTTGATATTTCTATAAGCAATAAAACAGTAAGAATGATCTCGATCTTGAAAACTTGAATGGCTTTTGAATGAAATTGAATGAGTGTGATTAGCAAGCTTTGATTGATTTTCACGGGAGGGAAAACATAATTGACAATAAATTAGTGATATTTTATTACCTCCCTTTAAATATTCTACTAAATTTTCCGAATTTGTGTCATCAAAGACAAAACAGTTGCTTAAAAATCAACACAAGCCTAATAAAAAAATTCATTCGATTTTTTTATTGAAATGTTGATCATTTTGCACATTTTTAAAGTGTTTTTGAATATTTCGTAATGTTTTAAATTGATTGGAGTGAGTGTTTGGAATGAACTATTCGAGCACTAGGCAAGTGATATCGATTGGTTTTAATCTAGACGAGTTTCAATTTTCACGATGTGATCAGTTGTTACATAAGACCTTTTCTGAGCCATCAGCTGGGAGATGAATATCAAAATTGATGTTTGCCACCATCAGGGATTGGGCCTTTGATCCAACAATTTGTGTGTCTGAATGAGGGTTAACACTGCTTTAACAATCATGTAGTCTTTTGCAGCTTTCTGATGTTTCATGAAAAAGTGCATGTACTACCATTAGTCTCCTTTCTAGCCCTCAGCTGCTATCCCACATATGTTTACGATTATTAATCCACAGGGGATAAGCCTAGCAGTAACGCACTACTGGGATTGCAAGTTAGAACCCTAACTCAGCCAACTTTCATCCGACATTAATGATTATACAAGAGTCAACAGTAATGATATGTTACTTATTATAAAATGTTGCACGCCAAAAATGTTGTGTATCTATGCTGGGTTGAGTATAAGGGATGTTTATACTGCCTTGCTTTTATAGAGACGTGGTAGACCATTCGCTTTGGTATGTAGAGGTCCCGGGTTCGAAACCAGACGTAGTCGAATACTTATTGCGGGTTACAGTTGTCGCTCAACGTATTTAATTCTCCTAAGGTGGAGGTAATTTGATAAGGTAGTTGATGATGATAGTTGAGAAGTTCCGTGGAAAACTCTTAATTGTCGAGGGGGTGTATGTAGCCGGGTTGCGTATAAGGGGTGTTTGTACAGCCTTGCTGTATAAGCTAGCTTTTAAAGCGACGTGGTAGAACATTCGCTTTGGGATGTAGTTTTCCCGGGTTCGAATCCTGGCGGAGTCGAATATTTATTTGCGGGTTACATTTCGAATGCTCTACTACGTTGCTATTAAAGCTAGCTAATACGGCAAGGCAGTACAAACTCACCTTATATTCAAACCGGCTACATCCATTACGTGTCTACCACTTTACTCCAATTCATTCTGAACCAGGAAAATCTCATGCCAGATCAGTATTGTTTTTAGGGTAGTGGCCCGTAATAGTCTGATCTTATTCTACACCATTTGTATGACCAAGAATTATGTTGAAACTAAATTTTCAAGACAAGATTTGTCGGATGATTTTTTCTTTCAGAGGCCTCAACACTTTGCCTCAAAGTTAGTGTAATTCACCCAAGACTTATTCTTAGTATAAGAAGGATAAATGGCCAAAAGTATTGATGATCTATTTCCCATGTGGGGATCTAGGGGGGTAACAGGGATCAGAACAAAAAGATTACATTGAAATAAAAAAACAAATAAATTATCAGTGGGTGACCAAAATGCTACCTTATTTGAGGTTTAGCTTAAACATTTTGCTCACCAACTGATAATTTGATTATAAGACAACTATGTTCGGACTGCTCTTATGGAAAACAAAAGCACCACAGGGGGTTGACAGTGTTTGGCTATTGGTGAAAAATAAATCTGTCGAAACAGGGGCATAATTTGCAAAATATGCATCTAGATTTATACATCTTGGTAGTAGAGTTAGTTCTTTTGAAAGAGAAAATATGAGCCATGTTCCAATCCAATGCCTTTAGGAATACCAAAGATATCACAAAATGTCATTGATTATGCAAGACGACAACCACAACACCAAGGCTATAGTAACTACCCCGCTAAAAATTCAGGATCAGCACATGTATTTCTTGTTGTAGAAATGTTAAAAAAACCCAAAGGATTTGAACCTTCTCTTAGAATAAATGTTTACAAATGCATAATAGAGTGTAATTTCATTTATTCAATTATTCTTTAAACAAGACATACCATACAAATTCCTAAAGAAAAATGTGAATATGACCTGTTCAAATTATACATAAACTGTTTTTAATAACTGCCTATCTGATTCTTTAATCCCTTAAAAATAGCACCATCCTTTCTATAAAAATTAGTCATTCTACCCTACTATAAAGTCAAATTGTGAATAGCAGGAAGTGAGGTCTCAGAGTTTAAACTAAACTCGAACTTTTTCATTTGATTAATTTGTTACAGATAAAATTCAGGGTGGAACAATAGTAGCTAAGATCTGTAAAGGTAGTGGACCCGTAATAATTCCTCAATGTTTCGGAAGTTGTGAATTTTAACAGTTTTAGTGTTAAACTAGGAAACTTCAGTCAACATTGTGACAGATCATGAGTTTCGAAAATTTGCGGAACTATAACGGTTCCACTATTTTAAAATTGTTAACTTTGTTACATGTCCCATGATAAATTCCATCAATAGTTGAAAAAATGCACATTTCATAGAACAATAATGATCAAGCACAGAGGTGTGTTTTGTTGATTATGATTTTTAAGATATCGTCCGAGATCTTAAAATCCTTCATCCTAAAAAATGCACCTCAGGTCAATCAACATTATAATTCATTTTTTAAGAAAAGTAAGAATGCTATTATGTATTTAGAATATTTAGAAATCCACTAAAAATGTTACCATCTTGCTCAGTCTATGCAGTGTGTACTGTCCGACAAGGATCAATATTTTGCCAGATCAGTATAGTTTTTAAAATTTGGTGGACCGGTAATAGTTTCACAACATCTCGGATGTTATGAATTTTAATATTGTTAATCGAGATTTCTAATGATTTTAATTTGGAACCCTTGGTCAACATTGTGAAAGATCATGAGTTCCAAAATGTTGTAGAACTACACTTGGGCAATGTTCTAACTACACCGTTTTTAGATCTCGACTATTCTCACCATCATCACCCGATTTCATTGAAACTTTTACTATGGCCCTCCCACATGAATGACTTTTGGTTATTGCCTATTGTAGCGTGTCAACGTGATTTCGTTGCTTGTTTACACAAAGGAGCTTAAAAACAGCAATGGCTCACGTGCATGCTGAGTTGTTTTTTCAGTAGTAAAGTTAAATAACCAATGTGTAGCCTGTCGATTAAGAGTCCGAAAAAACAAACAAAACTTGTTCAGATATCTATAGAAGACAGAGAAAAGACTTTCGATCGGGTCTGAGGTTGCTCCACTTGCTTATGGGTCGCCAGTCGAAAGGGTTCTGTTAAGGTAATAATGTTATATTTAGCAACGTACACAGAATTGATATCTAGGGGACTTCTGCTCACATTCACAAGCCGATAGTTTTCTCAAAGCCATCACAATTCCGAGAACTTGACTCTCTTGAAATCCAGTATAGACAACTGACGTACAGCCATCGGTAGTGCGTTAGCCTACGAATCACGGTGTCAGAAGCTTGACTCGACTTAGGGCTTCATAATTTAAGGCCATTTAAATGTTCATTTGCCTCTTGCTAATAGGCAAACAGTGTTTAAGGTTGATCCAGACGCTGAAGGATAGGATAGTGTTTTGTTGTTGTACTAGGGTTAGGAGTGCTAGGAACTCATAATTAGGTGCTATATACGCCTGCAATATGGCTGTATACAATGAATATACCGCTTAACATTCTAAAAGCAATAGATTGAAAAGCGCTCTGGTGAATGAAGGTGGGTGGGGTAACTGAAATATTCAAAGGGGATAGTCGTGAAAAAATTTTGGTTATCAGGAAAAGGGTCAAATTCGACTACTTAGTGGCTGCTTCATAACTTTACACCCTATCGGACACAGTGTTGTCAAAATTTAAATTGAATACACGGAGTTCGAACATGACACTGTTGGTTTATTAATTTTTCTTTTGACCCCTGGGTAATTAAAGTGCTTTAAACTGCGACGTATCTGTGAGCTTTAGAAAATTCAGTCATCGGCATCTTGAAGAAGAGGTTATCCAATATATTTCATAGAATTTTAACACTCTGGTCCTATTTCTAAAGAAGTAATTTAGCAATATATATTAACCTTAAACACTGTTTGCCTATTAGCAAGAGGCAAATGAACATTTAAATGGCCTTAAATTATGAAGCCCTAAGTCGAGTCAAGCTTCTGACACCGTGATTCGTAGGCTAACGCACTACCGATGGCTGTACGTCAGTTGTCTATACTGGATTTCAAGAGAGTCAAGTTCTCGGAATTGTGATGGCTTTGAGAAAACTATCGGCTGGTGATTTCGTTTGATTAAGGCATTTCGTAACCAAACGCTTAACATAGATAACTCTTGGGAGCCGAGGTGTTGAAAGATATTTTCATAGCATATTGAATTAAACAGAGGTAAGTGATTTCATCCGTAAATTTGAAAAAGTGTAGGGGAATGACCCTAAAAATGACCAGAAACAAAGAGGAATTATTCTGCTCAGACTGTACCCAAGGAACCATAATAAATCAGCAACAACATAGATTGGCCACTTTTAGGCGAAATGTAAAATATTTGAGGAACATTCATTTTGGATAAAACAGTGTATCTCACTTGGTGTCATTGTGGTATAAGTACTTCATAATTGAACTGGAGGTTTGAGGTTCTAGCCCCACTGTCGCCAAGGTGTGTTAATGGACACTTAGTCGCCAGTCCCAGTATACCCAGCTGAAGAAATGGGTAGCATTGGGTTTAAATCACTACCTCTCTCTGAGGGATGTGAAAACATCTTGATTGTGTGTTAGAGAGCGACTCTTTAAACTTTTTTCCGCTATTGGACTGAAAAAAATGTATCTGGCACCCTAACCAATGACTAACAGTTTTTATTCTGTACAGACGGGCACCTGCCAGTAATACGTGAAAGGGGAGTTAGGCAGTATATATAGAGTGTTAGTGTATCTCCTTCTTTTGCTTTAGCTACTGTCACATAAACACTCTGTTGCTTTGGTGAGGCATCACTGATGACTTAATGTAGAATAGTTGTTGAAATCAGTGACTAATTGCCGACAAGTTGACATCTTATTCATGCATTCAGTGTTGGGATTTTTCAGGAAAAGTGGACACTCCTGTGCAGTGTTTTATCTTCAAGGTAAATCATGAGTTCGGCTGCGTGTGTAAATGGCGGTTTTTTATTAAAGGGAAATAATCAAAACAAATAATTGGCAGGCAATATGCTGTGAACCCGGCGAAAAATTAAAAAAAAAGAAAGCTTATTGAAATATAATCTTAATATACTGACTGTCATAAATAACGCCTGACATGCATTCAGCTGTGGTTGAATGTGGGACACTAAATATAAGTACTATTTGTTTTTTACGGAAGATACTGATCGGAATGTTGTTGAAATGTGGAGTAAGGTTTTAGACTAAAACAGAAACACCTGTCACATTTAATTCAAGATTAGAAATGACCACTGCCTTTAAGGTGTTAGTAACGCTTATGTCCACCATGACTAGCAAACGCTGCTTGCAGTCTTCGTCTCATTGAGCCACAAGGTTATGCAGAAGGTGACTCGGGATGCGAACCCACTCCTGATGAAGAACGCCAGTCAGCTGTTGCACAGTTTGAGGTTGAGGCTGACGTTGACGCAAAAAATGTCATAGGATATCCCACATATGTGCGATTGCATTGCAGTCCGGTCAGTTGGCTGGCCATGGCGGAACGTCAATATGATTGGCTTGGATGAAGTTTGCGGTGATACGCGCCCTGTGTGGATGTGCGTTATCATGCATAAAAGCGAGTCCAGGTTGTCGGCGCAACAGGGGTTAGACAACAGGCTTTAAAACTTGGTTTCATGTACCCCAGGGCATTCAAATTGCCTGGAACAGCAACCAGAGTCGTTTTGAATGCATGGTTAATGGTGGCCTACACCTTTTCCCCGCCACCACCGAAGCGGTTATGCTCTAAAACACAATTACACACAAAACGTTCATTTCGACGTCGATATATCCAAACGCGTTTGTCGGCATGTGAAAGATTGAACCTTGAATCGTCACTGAACACAACTCTCCGACATCGCCGTTCGAAATTATTTTGCGCCCATACGCGACTTTGTTGTCGATAACATTGTGAAAGTATCATTCCACGCTAATATTCCTACCGTGATTACCAACAACGGCTGCAGATGTCGATGCAGCTGTTAAAAAGCAGTCACGAATGTGTCGTTGACGGATAAAATTTCTTGATGTGCAGACGTTGAACGAGCCCTACCAGATCTACGCCTGTCCTGAAGACTTCCTTTGGCGTTCACACGTCTAACCAAACGCACTATAGGTTATCTTGATACGTTAAAACGTCTAGCTACGTCATTTATGAACTGCCCTTTTCCAGCATGCCCAAAATACGTGCGCGTTCTTCATTATTTAGTCTTGGCATTATGGATAAGAAATATTTGTATCCTTCTTGGAAGAATTTCGAGTTGTGTTTTGACTAACGAAGCCACTTGAACAGATTTCGAAAAACAAAATCATTTCTCCAATTCGAACGGGGCGCATATCAGGATATGTAGAGTTTAGGCTATAATCTAAATTTATAGATAGAATTATTGTCTTCTGCTTATAGAAGAAAAGTAGTTTCAAAATATTGGTGAGGCCTTTTTTATGACAGTCAGTATATTTCGTTTAATTTCTTTCTTTATTTACATCACAATTGAATGATTGAACGCAACTTTCATTTTGATTGAATCGGATTGATCGGATTTTGCATAAAGGCGTTCAATCCACTCAGAAGAATAAACGTTCAACGGGCAATCACGATCATTCTTACACGTTCAATCACCACCCACGTTCTATTCAGATTGTCAAATTTCTGATGTTCTTTACTGCATTATTAACTAGTTTGTGCTACTTCATTTGAATAATTTGGCTTTATTTGGAAAATTTCTAGCAAATTCGCCTGCGAGAGCGCAACCGATTTTGAACTTCCTGTTTTTCAAAAACGGCCGACGGAAAAGATTTTTTATTTGTTCTTTTTTAGATATTTCTTGTTTATTTTTGAAATTTAGAAAACTACTTGCTTTTTGTAAGCTATATTTGGATTTTTCGGATGGGGTGACTTAATAATGTTTGGTTTCATTTTTTCCGAATATTGATAGGGAAATTTGTTTCTTTAAATTTGAAATGTAAACGTGCATGACTACCTGACTTTTCGTACAAGGATGAATTTTCATTTTCATTTATCAGCACTTTTTATGCCCCGTATCGAAAGATCGGGGGTATATTGTTTAACCATTGTCCGTCTGTCTGTCTGTCTGTCTGTCTGTCTGTCTGCAAAAGTTAACCAAAAAACTTAACATTGCCAATATCTTCAAGCCTATTCAAGATGCAAGGCTTATATTTGGCATGATTAAAGATCTTAATGATCCGCATCTGCTGATACCAATGTCAAGGTCATATGACAAGGTCATCTGTCAAGATAAAAAAAATAAAAATAATAATAAAAAGAACAATATTGCGTATATCTTTAAGCCTATTCAAGATACAAGGCTCATATTTGGCATGATGAAAGATATTAATGATTCGCATCTGCTGATACCAAAGTCAAGGTCATGAGCCAAGGTCATTGTAATCTGTCAAGATAAAAAAAACTCAAAAACTTAACCAAAAAATAACATTGCCAATATCTTCAGGCCAATTCAAGATACAAGGCTCATATAAGGCATGATGATATATCTTAATGGTCCACATCTGCTGATACCTAAGTCAAAGTCATGCTAAAGGTCAAGGTCATCTGTCAAGGTCATATAACTCAAAAACCTAACAAACAAAAACAAACATTGCCAATATCTTTAAGCCTATTCAATATAAAATGCTCATATTTGTCATGATGGTAGATCTAAATGATAGGCATCTGCTGGTTCCAAATTCAAGGTCATGTGACAAGGTCAATGTCATCTGTTAAAGTCAAATGACTAAAAAAATTAACCAAAAATGTTTCATTGTTCAGTCTTTTCGATCATATTATAGATACCCTGTCTCGTAACTGCCATGATGAATAATCTCAGTGATGTTCATCTGTAGGTTTAAAGATCAAGGTCATGATTAGAGGTCAAAGTCATTTGCCAAAGTCAACATTTTGAAAAAAAACGCCGTTACGGGGGAATTTGTGTTTCACAAACACATCTTGTTTTTAAATTGAAATACCCGACACATATTTACGACTGGTTGACGTTATTGACCAGCATTTATCAAAGTAACCTACCACCAGTAGTTATATCACTTTGTTTTTCAAATTATATTCTCCACTTCAAGACGACTGGTCGCCGTTAATGGCCAGCTTTTAGCCATAAGGTATATAATTTGCTTATGTTCTTTTCACTACTTGACGACTGGTCGCCGTCAATGGCAAGCTTTAAGCTATATTGTACATGCTACCTTTTGAGGTAGAGATTTTTTCATGATAAATTTACCTAAGTCTCCGACGACTGGATGCCGTCTTTTGTCAGCTTTGGCCGACCTTACATTTGTAGTGAAGGGGTGATAATTATCCTTTTAAGAAGCCTTCCGTATAATTTATTCAAATGAGAAACTTTATGCACTTTCAACGATCGCGCTATTTTTTTAGCCAATGAGAACCCCCATTTCATTTAAAATTTAATAAATATATTGGATAATCTGACGACCTGCTCAAATATGTGAGCTACTGGGCTGATCTCCTGATTCCGATTTATAAATAATCATTATACATGTATACGGCAGTAAAAGTGACATCGATCAATTTACTCGAAACGGGCCTTCCTGTTTCCTTTTTATTACTCACCTTAGGGTTTCTATAAAGGCGTCTTTGTAGAGGCAGATTAATTTATTTATTCTGCGGTGTTTTCCCGCATTTTTTTTTTTTTTTTTTTTTTTTTTTTTTTGTGAAGGATTTGAGATTAAAGATTCTTCCATAATCATGACAGGTTACGCGAAAATTTTCCACCAAAGGAGAAACCATGTGGGTTTAAAAGTGTAGTTGACATTAGAAAAGTACGACAAACCTTGATATTCAGGTTCAAGAATTCAAAAAGTACAAGCATTTTAGGCCTGCGTAAGCTGACTCATTTAGGAACTCATCATAACCACAAGGTGGTTATTACAGATTGTTTATTTCCCCCGTGAACTACTTATTGCTAACATTAATTTCTCACAAAATAAAATCCTATAACAATGGACAAATTATCCGCGAAACCCTTGCTGAGAAGAGTATAAAATTCGTATTTCAGGAGCAGCCACGAGTTTCGCTAAACACGACAAAAGGGCAATTTATCCTATGAAACTGCCCCGCCAGTGACGAAATATTTATGAAAGCTCGACAGATGTGAATCTCGTTCACCTTTTTTACGGCAATTAGATCGAAGAATGTATGACGCAACAAAACTGATTGACATCATGGATTGACGCACAACTTATTGAAACTAGACATATTTGATGGAAAATTAAATCGATCAGTAAAACAGTTATATATAGATCATATTCCGATATTATACCCGTATAACATTTAAACATTGTGCTCCGCCAGCGCTCTGCGTAAGTTACATCTGGTTACATAAATTGTCTGGAATGAACTATGCCTCTTATATACTACCAAAAGTTTGCTAAGCACCAAACTTCTTCGCTGTCCTACAGCAGTTGATTTAAGATCATTCGTGTTAGTGTTTAAAATTGTAAAATAAGGTATTGACAAGATATCAAATGGATAAACTCGAGACTCGTGCAAAATGAGGAACCCCGGTTTCTTAACTGTCTTTTCTCATTTTCTACATGTACAGGTTTCGTGTAGATGCTTAGTTTCTGTTTTTCAGTACTTTATTGACTTTTAAGTTGTTACCCATGGCTAATCCAAATGTCTGACGACACTAATCTGTCGAACAATTATGGCTCGATGTAGGTATGGTGGAGCAAGGGGCTTCCCACCGTGATATTGGTATGGTACTGGGGGTACACCATCCTGTTGTAACCAGAGCTTAGGCACGATACCAACAGTATAAACTGAAACGAACTTCTAAACGGCCACCTTACATTTGCCACATTTTAAGAAATAAGTAGTCATCTAATTAAGCGTCTTTTACTTCCACATGAAAGTTATTTCACATTGGCGTATTCTAAAAAAGAATGATTTCGAATTTTTGTCCTTAGTGTATGTAGCATACGGTCAAACACAAGAACCCTCATTTACGAAAGTCACAAAAGTTGCTCATTTTCGAGAAATTTCAAAACGTCGGTCTAAGAAAAACTGTGATATTAATCCTATAAGTGACAAACTTCGATGGCTATTTTGTGTCAGACATCAAATAAGTGAAGAAAATAAGATTGTACTTATTCTGTTTCTCACATAGGCAAAAATTGTAAAAATTACTCCACCCACCAATGTTAATTTTGAAATCAGGGATACCGTTGAAATCTCTTCATATTCGTTGTTTTCCTCACTTTTTTTCCTGTCGATGTTAATTGTAGATTCCCCCCCCCCCGAATGATTCTTCTATTACAATTCGACTACTTTACATTTCAGATACCAAAGAAAATATTACTTTTATAGCAAAATTCAAGCTGCCGTTTAGAAGTTCGTTGCATTGTAGTACACCTGTAAGGAGACATGGCGGAGGTAGGAGTAGAGCTTCCTCCGTCGCAGAAGATCGTTGTTCGGTAATTCAAGACCGAAGGCTTTTACGCTGGTGCTATTGAGGATGGATTCATTTTAATGGATGATAATGCCCGTTCCCACACGGCGTCCGTCTACATACGGCCCGTTTAGTCCAAGAGTATCGCCAAGAAGAGGGCAATCCACGTCTGGACTGTCCGGCTCGCTTATCGGACTAAAATACGATAGAGCATATGCGCCAGGTCCAGCTAAGGACACTCCAGGAGCTCGGCCAGATCCTTAGAGAATAAGGGTTTGTTATTCCCCAAAGAGTAATCCAGAACTTAATCAGGAGTGTGCAGATGCACTGCCAGGCTATTATTGATAGTGCCGGCTCTTATACTCAATTTTAAACGAAATGCAATTGATAGAACATCTTTTAGGTCAAATTCGATTTGTTTCAATTTTCAAGAAAACAGGCCACTATCTAGGGTCTCCTTGTTTGGTCTACATTCAAAGTCTTCTTATCATTAAAAAGCTTTATTTTCTTCTTAAAATTTGATAAACTGATAACAATCGACCATTTTCCAACATTCTTATTATCAAATTTCATTTTTTCCTGAAATTATTTCACAGTTCCAAAAGAAAGTATGCACTTTTAAAACTCAAATATCTCAGCAGATTCACCTCTTATCATCACAGAATTTTGCATGACAAACCCCGGGACTATTGACTGTCGATATTTTGAGCAATAAAGCACACGGCACTAAATGATTTTCGACTAGAAAAGGACATTTCATTAAAATCGATTTGCTTGTAAATTAATCTGGTTTCACACTCAGTTAAATTCTTGTGCCCTACCCTGCAATAATTTCACATACGAATGACGATTGTACAGTAAGCAACTACGTAGTTTGAGAAACAAATTTTATGGTTTGCAAAAAATTAACCCCGCGCTAGAAAAACTCTCATCAAAATTAAATTAGCATTCATGTTCCGATGGAAATTATATGTATCCGCTTGCAAGAGCTCTTTTGAGTATCAAATCATGATGCAGAACGTCATTGCACCGTTTGGTCTGACGTTAGTGGTCAATCAACGTAGATATTTCAAACGTTGACGCAGAGGTAACGTCTAAATGTAAACTCAACCTTCTGTTTGGAACTGTTAGGAAGTCCCTAGTTAAACTCATAAATGTCATAAAAGCAAATATCACTTGCTTGAGAAATTAAATTTCAGAGGGACAAAATTGAGTACCATATGTGCTGACCATGTGCCGAAAGTATTCGCAACTTATCGAAATCGGATTTTAATCCTCGTTTCTAAAAGGTCATATCGTAAATATGCAAATAATTTTACAATCAAGAGTTCACCAAATCTTGTTAAGAATGAGGAAAATCAAAAATGTGTAATTGCACACTGTCTTATGGAACGGAGTATAGTATAAGAAAGTTTTGGTGCTTAGCGAACTTTGAGTAGTATAGAATCCACAATGTGGAGTAGTTAAACGTATAATTACCATAAATCTAGCTTGCCCATTTTTGAGTTATTTCAATTTGTTATTTATACCTTTATAAAATTGTCCGGAGCATAACTACTAAACCGTAGGTGCTAGGATCTTGAACTTGTTGTGTACAAATATTTTATTCGGATATTTCCTATTTTGGCCTGGTTTAGCAGACCATAGGAAACAACCCTGTATCCTGGTAATTGACTATGAAAAAGGTAATCGAGTCAAAAACTGAACAACGTGTGTGCTACGTATCATTTTCGTGCTCACGCGCGGGCGAAATGTAGATATTGTATACGTCATCAACTTTTGTGCGACACGAAGTGCTTTGTGTGTTCAACGCAGTGCTAGCATATCACTACGCTGGGCTAAAATCAAAGTAATGACAGTACTGAAGGCGAGGGAACTAAATAGACGAAACAACACACGAAAACAATTTTCTGGAATATAACCTTGATTATTCACCTTGTCCTTATCATGTAAACCAGATATTTTCTTACTTATCACTGCCAAAATCACTGCTGTAATTAAGATACATAGTTTTTTATATTTGATCTTAACGGATGACCTTGCTAATAGGGAAAAGAAGAAAATGCTACTAACTAACGCTATGTCCCTTCTCCCTTATATTATCTGCTTTTTCTGCTACAATTTTTTTGGCCCACATATTGTATGTAATCTACAACCCTTTACAATTTGGACCTGTCTAAACATTTGTTGCCTTGTAATGGATTATTCTAGATAAGAAAAAAAATTAAAAGCCTTGTCCCCTTATCCTTCAACCCGTAATCAGACGACATAATTTCAGACTGGGCCAACTTGGAACGGGTTGCACACAATAAAATAAAATGAGTGAAATTTGATATATATTTTCGGTAGAGATTAAGAAATAATGGGTTATGAGTATAGAGTGGACCATATTGTGGGAAAGGGAGAAATTGACCCTATCAATTTCGTGTGCTTCAACAGTGAAATACAACTTCTTTATGGAATTCAATTCAATGTAAAAGAAAGAACCGACGAGCTTGTGCCCCTAGAAAAGCAGCATTACTACGATTGTAAGACGGAATGACCGAATGGATAAATTGACTGACTAGTAGCAAACCAATAAAATCAACTAGAATTATGCAAAGCGTAATCGGGCGTATTAATTTATACCTCGGGAATTAGTTGTTTTTTGCGGACTCAGCGCTATATAGTGAGCAAAACATTTTTCCTTTGAAGTGAGTTCGGAATGTGGCTTACGATCCTTATAGGTAGATGGAACCCTTGGTTTCCCTCCTCTAAAAAAAGCCTCGCTAAAAAGATTCAAAATTTGTAGTGCATACCTTAAATGTCACATTGCCTCTTTAAAAACCACGCCTTCATCGCTTTTGGCGCTTTGATTAATTTCTATCTTTGCATCTTGGTCTGATGACTCCTAAACCTCCTCTTGAAGTTTATACACGTATAGATCACAACTGAATACGGGTCGTGTAAAAGAAATGTAAGTCTAGGTTACCTTTTTTGAGTCCAGTAGATAGAGAAAAGTAAAAGACCTTTATTAGCCTTCGCATTTTGTGCAGATTTAATATGAGCGATATCTTTCGTAATTCCCTAAAGGTTCCTTATGGTATGACGGGTCTCAATTGTTGACCTACTGTTATCATTCAATTTTTGCACTGTTAATATTGATAATTGATAACCTTATTTGAAAATGGGGATACTAGTGAAAGTGTTATTTGGATTTTATATCTATTGTTTGTTCGTCGTTGATCAGGTATGAATATTGAGCAAAAAGTGATAATGTTTGATATAAAAAATGAAATAACCTTAATCATAGTCTTAGAATTCAATATCTGCAAGGGCGTAACAACCATTACGCACATTACACACGTGCTTAATCGAAATTAATCCTCTTTCAAAAAATGTCGTAGATGAATGATCATAACATCGAAACTACAGCTTATTCAGGCTGTAACTACTATGTTTTTATTATTTACCAACGCTCCAATCGTAGAAAAAGGTAGCGGACGGTAGACATTTATCTTTTGTCACAGTCCACATTTGCCTCTATCCTATATATTCTATGTTGGTCGCCCTCTAAGTGCGTATAAATAGCAAAATCCTAGTTACGCCTATGATCTGTTTGCGCGGTTTACAGGTCGTTTCATGCACTTTGTCTCTTTAAAATAATCAATACAATGGAAAGCCTATTTTTTCGTTTTAGTAATAGTTATAGTTCATTTCCGACAATTTACATGATATAACCTAAGCGGAGCGCAAGGTTATACGCGTAAATTGTCAGAATATGAACTATAACTGTTTTACCGATCGACTTATTTTTTTTATCAAATAACGTTAGTTCAAATGAGTTGCACGTCAATCAATGATGTAATTCATTTTTGTTGCGTCATACATTTTTCAATCAATTCGAAGTAAACAAAAAGTGGGAGGAACGAATTTAATCACCATCGCGTTTCTGCAACTATTTGTCTTTTTCGCGAGACAGAAATAGTTGAGAGCGTTCGGTAAATAAACCCTCGTGATTGTGTTAGTGGATTTCGTATTCCTTTTAGTTAGTTTTTTGCGTACACTATGTCTCCCATAAGGGATTTTGTATTTTTAGAAAAACGAATATCTACCACAGCATATTTATCCGCACAGTGTTAGCTGTAATTCAAATGGTCCCGGATTCGATCCCGATGGTGGCACATATCCTTTCCGACTATTTATCTCACACCTATGGGTCGATAATCGTAGACCTATGTGGGATAGCAGCTGTAAACTAGAAAAGGAATGGTAGTACTGATGTAAGAAATACCAGGAATGCGTTGTTAGGTGCTCCAGCCGCCGCGATATGACTGAAAGATTGTTGAAAGTGTTGTAAAACCCCATACAAACAGACAAAACCACGGCATATTCATCATCAATAATATAAAGTTTTCAACAAGACGTAAGAGGAAAACATTCGCAGTGCATTAAAAAGCTGTAATTACCAAGTTTTGGTTCCCAACCGATACGTCACAGTAAAACGGGTCACACTGGCTTTTGATATTAGACAGCTATCACAGGCCGAACATGCTTTGAATCGCTTTGTTTTTGTAAATATCTGAATCCCTTGAATCATTTAAGTAGGCATTTTGTATTTTTCTACAATTATTTTGCATACATGTACCTTTCATAGGAACACTTGATTGTATTTTGTTAAGATTGGGACCTTTGTAGAACTACTAAATTAGAATGTCGTTCAAAAGATCCAAAATCTTCGTTTTAAAAAGGAAGTGAAATTTTATATCCTTGATTTATCCGCTAAATTTTGTCTTGGTTGAGATGCAGGCAAATTATTCAAGATATTTCTCCACCTTTTGATGAGTAATTGTGTTAAATCATAACTTCAAAAGAATATTTACAAAACTTATTTTTATAAGTACTCGATTATCAGTTAAAGGTCTTTCGGGACATTTCATCAGACAAGATTAAAACGTCACTGTCTGGTTTTGAATGTAGTCCCCGCCCATTTTGACCTAAAGACACGTAGCTCACTTTCGGGCAGATCGTCAGGTTATAGAATATATATTTTGAATTTCAAACGAAATAGCGGCTTTTTATTGGAGGAAAAAATAGGGCGATCAGTAAATCCGATTTACGACATCTTAATACTGTCCCTTTGATCATAATGTTTCAAAATGTGAACGCGTTTCCCTGAAATAAAATTGTATTTGCGAAAAACGAGTTTCCGTTCATAAGTTAACCCTCTTTGTCAAAGATAACAAGCTGCTCACAAGCGCACCCATATTAAACATACATTTAATACGCAACAATTGAAAATACAGTGTACTACTTCCGAAATAATTCTGAAATTAGACAGCTAAATGCTTAATCCGTATTGTTATTGGTAATCTTCTTTAAATTAATCAACAATTGTTAGGTGCTCTAGCTGCGCGATATGTTTAAAAGATTGTTAAAAGCGGCGGGAAAAAGTAAGTTTTTATCATATTGTCTTATTCAACCCCATTACGTTTATCATAAAAAAGATTTTTCTGAAACTGACCGCAAGCAGTGATCAAGTTACAACTTAAAGGTTATGTCCATATTCCCGCATTTTCAGTAAAATGCAATCCATTCTCGAAAGGAATGTTCCTTCTATATTGATTAATTATTTATGATTTTTGATAGTTTATCGAGAAATATCGGTTGAGTATCATTTGTAAACTACATCACAAACCAGTGAAAAGTACCAACGGATTATGCTCTGTTTCCGTATCTTTCACCTCGCTTGACGTTATCAAATCTTGGTTCATTATACCAGTGATGTCACAGACGTCGCGCACGGTAATGCTTAACATTTGAAAACGCACGTCTACCGTGAAGTTTCATCTCCTAATTCTCTTAAGTGTGTTCGTCAATTTCAATGCTCCTTATACGAAACAACCCACAAGAAATTATACTTCTGAAGTCTGTTTATTATGTCGACTGAGGAAAATCAAATTTCCGTTTTATTACATTTCTTTGTCACTTAAACTCTCAAACGTGTCTGTAAAACGTAACAAATTATGAGTGGCTAGATTTTCTTTAAGATCCCTAAAAAGCATAAAATAGTTCATGACAAATGTGGAAAATCTTTAGATTTACGCGAGTTGGCGAAAAGAAATGGCCGCCATAGAGATTTGTTTTGTGAAATTTCAAAATAAGAATATTATCTTTTTTCTAGGTTTTGTTAATGTGGTTAAAAACAATACGTCAAATACAACAAAATAAATAAAAGAAAATGAGTGTGGACACAATTTCCCCCATACGCGAATTTTATAACCGGTTTTCAAAATGTTTCGCTGCCGCGTTTCATTATCAAAATGATTATCACAAATCAGTCGACAATTTTAAAGTATTTTTTCTTACAATTACCAGGAAAAATTTCGAAGAGATACGTTGTTAAATATTAGAAATGTCAAGATATGGTTGTGTGGACATAATTTTCAAACATTATTTCAATGCGCACTGTGCTTTTTCAGCAATCAAAGAAAACACAAATAAAGCTGATTGGCAATTGAATTAACTCCGTCAGAAAAAAATCTGTCTTATTTTGGTATATAAATTGAATAGCAATTAAAAACAATGACCATTGAGAATCTGCTTGCTATATACTAGAAGCGCTTCTGAATAACGCAATGTCATAACGTCTAAATGACAAAACGACGTAGCAAAATTTTAGCCATTAGCGTTCGCGACGTCATAACATTGCATAATATTGACGTAACGGCAAAAGTACCGGTCTAGTAAAAAAGCAATATGCTTACATGTGAACCTATCGTATTCGCTACTAACACGTTTTAAAACATTAAATTGAGGCATTAAATAAAAGGTATTTGAAAGTGGATTATTTTAATATGTGTTACATTAATTTTATTCCAACGAATATTCTAAAACTAACTTCATATTCAATATACATCTGGAACAAAGATAAAAGTATGTTATAAATGTTGATATTAAGAATTAGTCAAGAACTTATTTATTTCAGTACCTCAAATTGAGGGTTTGATACATTGAAAAAGACTCGAAAAGGGGTTATATCTGGTCGTACAATATGGATCTAGATAGTTCAATCTCACGTGGTGCACAATAAGCGATGACATTGGTCTATACTTGAATCACTATGTTTCATGAACTTTTGATCGCACGTTTTACACTGTATACTAATTTATATTGTCACATGAAAAGGTAATATAAAGTAAAATCAAAACAAATCATTGCAATGTATTGGATGTGATTGGATATATATGTTCACCAATCCACATGGTGTGAGAAACGCAAGGCAACCCTTCTTGGAAACTCAAAGACGTCTCGGGTCGGGCCTTCGAAATTTAGTAATTCTTAAATTCACTCCTTTTAAACATATTTTAACGTATTTTTTAACGTATTTTTTTCTGCAAATTAAATTCAGCGAATTCATCTTAAGTTAAAATGAATATTTTTCTCTTATTATTCATAACTTGTACAACTTAAAGTGACCTCGAACAAGAAAAGGAATAGTAATAGGATATAAGCAAAACTCGGATATTCAATTTTGAATGGAACCAAAACAAATATTCGAATACATGTATGTTCGAATATTCAAAACGAATATTCGAATCTGAATTTTGCTCTTCGTTCCCATCCCTAGTCTAAATTGTTTATTTGTGAGATAATATGGAATATTTTACAAATGAGTTGCAAAATTGTCAATCCAAAGACATTTCGAAGTTGGTAAATGTAGGTTAGGAGAAACATGGACAGACAGGTTGAGATGATACAAAAATACGTCAAGATGAGATAGCATATAATAAACAAGATGTGTTCTTAAAACAATATTTTTCTAGGTGTGACTTACTCTAAAAACACAAATTCGTTTTATACCTTCGTACAAATGGTTATTCTTAAAGCTATTTTTAATTTCAAAATCCAAATCGGTTCTTCCAAGTTGAGGGGTTACGGGTTGTAGGGAAATTCGTTCTTAATGCCAGTTGGAGAAGTTAGTGGCATTTCGTGTTCTTAGACACTTATCAGGTTGATATTTTTATTTTTTCTTGAAATTTGTGTATGAGCGAATATAATGTTAGGGAATTGGATGGTAATTTAAACTATACAGGATTAAATAACAGCCTTATCAGGAACAAACCCGATGGCCTAGCGGTTTATTCTGCTCGCTTTTCACACGGGCGCACCTGGTTCAAATCCAAAGCAATACACCAATATCTTTCTTTGTTATAACGTTAGGACTGTTCATAGCTATTATACCTGATTTTTTCGTATTTAATCAGTATACATATTTAGCAAAGTAATTCAAACAAACAAATATGTCTCATATTGTTCAGTTCGTTTGTATATGCTAAATAGGGGAATATCCGCGTGGGTTGAAGCTAATTTTTGATAATATGAGGTGAGGTTCCAAGTCATATTGATACACAGGGAATCGGCTGGTATTATAATTGTTAGTTAAAGTATAATTAAATATAATTGGAACGTTAAAGAGGACTCGTTGGGTAACTCGCACTCTGTTTTGAATTAAAAGGCGTTACTTGCACTTGAAAAACCCATGGATGACACTCTTTCAAACATGTTATGATTTCTTGATCCAATGAAAAACAAGACTTTAATGGGCTTCGCTACTTTCTATTGTAACGTTTCCTAATAATGCGAATATGAAATTAATTTTATGCCATTAACTCCTATCCTACATTCTTCCACCTTAGCCAAGGCTTATGTATAACATGTCATTACATGTTATACTTTTTCTTGTCCATTTTTAAAATTTCCCTCGCGAGTTTGACGGATCTTGTTCAATCAAGGTTTTGCAAGAGTTGTTTGCGGGCAAAATAGCTCGCCCAAACTGCTGCTTGTCATAAACACCACTTGACAAAAGATCAAAGTTCCTGGACATTGCTTTTCTATTCTTAAGTCCATAATCTATTAAATAACAGTCTGTTTTAGAAGTAAAAGAGAAATATCTATAGCTTTTAGGTACATGTACAAGGTTAAATAAAATTAAAACCTACGGTCTGATAAAGTTACTTATGGACTTTTATTGTATTAAATATAAGGTTGATCATCTACTCAGTGTATTTATGAAGTAGAATTATCTTAGCCGTAACCATTCAGAAAATGTATGAAATATATGCAAGTTAAAGCAATATATTAAAGTTTCAAAAGTCAAGGTTAAGATCAAAACGTCAGGAGACTTTGTCACAGGAGAAAGATATTAAAGATATTATGATCTTCGCACATAAGAAGATATCTTTAAAAAAAAAAAGGTGAAAACAGCTGATGTAGTTTTGACTGAAAATTCTACATTTAAGAGTTGATAAGACTATTCGTTTGTTTCATTGAGATATGAAACTTAAAACCTAATCTAACCGCATGCATACGCGAACTTGTCGAAGTAAATTTAGGTTTATACTACCTGTCTACAGGCATCTAAAGTGAAGACTCTGGGAAGGTCGCTTTTGCCCCTATTCAATCTGATACAGTTAAAACATCTGGAAAATTCCAGCAAAGCATTCCAAATCCCTAGCTCAGTTCTCCATTCATTTCAAGCAATCAACCCCAACACTCTCCGACATCGTTGAAAAAACACTTAGAAACTGTAAAAAAAAATGTCACATTTTCAATAAAATCGTATAAATCATTCTACGACTTTGATGGATGGTGAGGATTTGTAAGCGTCTGATAGGACTGTGAAGACATAAAAAGATAAAAGTACAAATGGATCTTATAACATATCGATAATTTCTTTTGGGTGAAATTAACGATATTGTTTAACTTTCCTTAAATTTCACTCAAAACTCGCTGCAATATCATTCAAAAAAAATTTAAAATGGCAAAATAAAATTGAAATGTTCTATTGATTAAGGAGGGCTAGATGTCGCTCAAGATTTCATAGTGAAAAAATTACTAGGCTTATCAAAGTTTGACAACATCTTGACAATTTTTTTGGAAAGAATCACCAATGGAACATTCCTGCAAAGTTTCATTGAAATTAGCCCAGTACTTAAGGGGAGATTCCGAGGATTTTCACAGTAAGCTCTGCCACACCTATACTTATGAGGCAATAATAATTTTGCGAACAATTTTTAGAAAGGCTATCCAAGGAAATTCTGGCAAAGTGTAGTCCTGTGGCTTAGGGGTCGTTGTTCAAAGATTTTAGACTGAAAATGCCACGCCCTGCCACACCCATATTTATTGGCCAGTCAGACATTCCCGAACAATTTTGAAGAGGTTTACACAAGGAGCATTCTGACAAAATTTTATTGAAATCGGCCAACTGGTCAAAGAAAGGAAGTCCTCTTAAGATTATAGTGATAAATGCGACGCCCTTCTTTGTCGATATTTATTGACCAATCAAAATTTTGAGAACATTTTTGAAGATGGTAGACCGAGCAACATTCTTGCAAAGTTTCGTTGAAATCGGACTAGTGGTTCAGGAGATATTGTTCAAATATTTCAAAGTGAGAAAATGCCATGCCCTGCGACGACCATAATTATTGCCCAATCAAAATTTTGCAAACAATTCTTGAAGAGGGTCACCCGATAAACATTCTTCAAAAAAATTCAAATCGGTCCAGTGATTTCACAAAAGAATAAGTTTTAAATTTTTGATAACGGATGATGGATTCAGGGTGATCCTAGTATCTCTCATTGAGTACGCTGTGCTCAGGATAGCTTAAAAAGGGGGAAAATGTTGGTAACTAGAGATTAAGTCAATGCCCACCAGTGCTAAGGTCCAGCAAGGATAGGTCATTTGAATTCATGGAGGCATGGAACAAAAAGCTAATCTCACTATATGAATATTAAAATGTCGTAATGATAAATGCCATGAATGTTGTACAATTGCAATGAAACAATTAATCAATCACTAGGAAGCATATACTTTTTTAACACAATGTTTTTATACCCAGTTAATATCATATAATTATGATTTCATATCAAAATCATGTTGGACCTTTTGACATTTTTTCCCTTTGTGCACAAGCATTTTATACAGTCTAGGGAAGGAATGGAACCTCCATACATGATTTTTAGTTATAAGGGACAATAAGACCCTGATTGTGAAAAAAGGCCTAACAGAAAGAAAATTCATCAAATAAAAAGTCTCTATGACTTGATGTTCATGGAGATATGAAACAATAACCTTGTCACTCTATATGAATATTTCAAGCAGATTGATATTTAAGTTACTTAGTGTGATAAAATATTAGTTGCATGCCTCCAAGAATTTAGAACGAGGCATATACCTTCTTTTTTATATGTATTTCAAAAATATGTAATTTTTTAAATATGTTACAAATCTTAGAATGATGTTTTCAGTTTAACCTTTTTAAATTGGGGCATGTTTTCAGTTTAACCATTTTAAATTGGGGCATACAAAAAGCTGCATGTTCAGATTATGTCGCTGGGGTATGACAGCTTTTTTTCAGCTGATCAGGATTTTTTTCAAAACATCAAACTGAAGGTCAAATCGGTTAAACACATGTTGTTTTTTTTTTTTATTTTTATTTTTTAAATTTAAAGATAAACAGATATTTTGATGATTTCATGGAAGTATGTAACAAACTAGAGCTGCTTTAGCAGCTGATTCGCTTCACAGGCCTGAATCTACTGGAATAATTCAACGAGAATTTAAGAGAATGAATGAAAAAAAAACTCAAGATCACCAGATTCTAAATTTGAAAAGACATGTCAGTAAATCATTATGATGATATATTTCCGGATTTTTTTAAACATAAATAGGTATGTAGTTAAAAAGTACATGTATACATGGCAGGGGCGTTGCCTTGGAGCTTCGTTTCGAGAGGCTTTCGATATAATGAGATTTCATTATTCAAACTCGAAACCAATCTTGCAATGTTTATAATTACAATAAACGCTACTTATTCCGTTATCAGTCAACTCAGCCCTTTAAATAACTCGGCCCGGTCAATTCAGCCACAATTTATAGTCTATAGTATGGTAATTAATATAGCGACATATGAATAAGTTTGCACAAATGATGAAGTTATAAACTATAAACTTTCATTGGTTGAAAAATTAGGGCGATTGGTAAAAAAGCCTATATTTTTCATAGATAGATTTTTCTCAGATATTAGGACCATATGTGCACGTAGATAACAATCTCTTCTAACCGTTTATGAAAAAAATAGAACTTTTTGCTAATAGTTTTTTCGGCGATTAAATCGCGGCTATTTGTGGTCAAATAGGCCGAATTAGTCACCTCATATCATTCGTTCGATTTATCTGAGAATAGGGAGCATCTGTGCGATTTGAAGAAGAAATATAAAACATGAATAAAAAAGAAAAAGAAAATTTTTGTCAGCTCCAAAGTCAAAGAAATTGAAGATTTAAGGTTCCGTAAAGTAAAAGAATTTTTTTGGAAATATTTCAAAAAGGATAACAATCATTATTAAAATAATATATCTTTAGAAGAATTTCATTCTTATTTTTCAAATTTGGAAAAAGATATGTACACATGTAAGGATCCTTGTTCGCAGAATTTTACCGAAAATTACGATTTTGACGATTTTTCATTTCAATGTCAAGAACTTGACAGTCAAATTACCCAAACGGAAATTTATGCTGCGGTAAAACATTTGAAATCCAACAGGGCGTACGGTACTGATCTAATTCTAAACGAATATTTTATCGAAACTATTGATATCATTGCGCCCGTCTTTGCGATATTTTTAATTCAATACTTGATTCAGGTACATTTCCAGAGAGTTAGAGCGAAGGTGTAATAATTCCCATTTTTAAAAAAAGGCGCCATAAATAACCCTGTAAATTACAGAGAAATTACACTTCTACGTTGTTTTTCCAAACTGTTTACAACAATTTTAAACAAACGTTTGGAAAACTTCTGCGATAATAATTATACTTGTTCAGATGCACAATTTGGCTTCAGAAAAGGCACGTCTACGATTGATGCAATGTTTACTTTGTTAAATCTCGTACAAAACTTTTTGAATAATAATAAGCGTTGCTTTTATAGATCTACAAAAATGTTTTGACAGTATATATAGAAAAGCGCTTTGGTTAAAATTATTCAATTTGGGTATTCAAGGGAAAATGTTACGGGTAACAAGAAATATGTATCAGCATGTTAAATCTTGCATTAAAAACTACAATAACGTATCATCTTTTTTTGAACATTTTGTTGGGTTAAGACAAGGTGAAATAATGTCGCCACTATTAGCTTCCTTGTTCTTAGAGGATCTAGAAGTATATTTACAAAAAGACAGCAGTAGTGGCGTCACTATTGACAATATAAATATTATTTTATTGTTATTTGCTGACGATATGGCGATCCTTGCAAAATCACCACATGAATTTCAAAGTCAGCTCGACAATCTTTACGACTTTTGTAATAAGTGGGACTTACAGGTCAATGAAGAAAAAAACAAAGATCATGGTTTTTTGCAAGAGAGGTAAATTGAAAGAAAATGAGTATTGGTTTTACAACAACACAAAAATAGGGGTCACCGATGATTTTAACTATCTTGGATGTCTATTTCATTATAACGGTACCTTTGCTAACCATACTGAACATGTAGCAGGTAAAGCTCTTAAAAGTTTAAATTTGTTATTACATAATTGTCGTAAGGTTCCAATTACTTTGAAAACCCAATGTCAGTTATTCGATTCTTTTGTAAGCTCTACATTGTTATACAGTTCCGAAATTTGTGGATATTCAAAATCTAAAGAAATTGAGCGCATCCATTTGAAATTTTTAAAACGAATATTAGGCGTTACAAGTAGTACTTGTTCTGCCGCAGTTTACGGTGATTTAGGACGTTATCCTTTGTATATTGTTCGATATTGTCGTATGATAAAATACTGGTGTAAAACAATCCAGTCTAGTAACATAATTTTGAGAACTGTTTACAACCAATCATTAGAAGACTTCACAAAAGGTCTCGAAAACTGGGTCAGTAAGATAAAAAAGCTCTTTAATGATTTTGGCTTTTCGGATATATTTGATAAAGTTCATCTTGATCTTCTATATCTTAAACGATTTCCGAAAATTTTTAAACAGAGTTTTCTCTCGTTTTCGGCGAGGGGATATAGTAATAGTCTCCGTTCGTTATTCCGTCATTCCGTCATTCTGTCATTCCGTCATTCTGTCATTCCGTCATTCCGAGGTTCCATCACTAAACTTGTCCGAAGCATATCTCCTTAAGTATAATATCTATCAACTTGAAACTTCATGGGTGGATATATCTCATAAAGGAAAAGTGCAGTGCACAAGAACTACAACTCTAGCTTGCATAATTTTAGAGTTATTGCCCTTTGTTATTTTTAATACTTAGATTTTGTCCGAAGCATATCTCCTTAAGTATAATAGCTATCAACTTGAAACTTCATGGGTGGATAGATCTCATAAGGGAGAAGTGCAGTGCACAAGAACTACAAATCTAGCTTGCATAATTTTAGAGATATTGCCCTTTGTAATTTTTAATACTTAGGTTTTGTCCGGAGCATATCTCCTAAAGTATAATAGCTATCAACTTGAAACTTCATGGGTGGATAGATCTCATGGAGGAAAAGTGCAGTGCACAAGAACAACAACTCTAGTTTGCATTTTTTTTGGCGTTATTGCCCTTTGTTATTTTTAATACTTAGATTTTGCCCGGGGCATATCTCCTAAAGTCTAGGGAAGGAATGGAACCTCCATACATGATTTTTAGTTATAAGGGACAATAAGACCCTGATTGTGAAAAAAGGCCTAAGAGAAAGAAAATTCATCAAATAAAAAGTCTCTATGACTTGGTGTTCAAGGAGATATGAAACAATAACCTTGTCACTCTATATGAATATTTCAAGCAGATTGATATTTAAGTTACTTAGTGTGATAAAATATTAGTTGCATGCCTCCAAGAATTTAGAACGAGGCATATACCTTCTTTTTTATATGTATTTGAAAAATATGTTATTATCTAAATATTTTACAAATCTTAGAATGATGTTTTCAGGTTAACCTTTTTAAATTGGGGCATGTTTTCAGTTTAACCATTTTAAATTGGGGCATAAAAATAGCTGCATGTTCAGATTATGTCGCTGGGGTATGATAGCTTTTTTTTCAGCTGATCAGGATTTTTTTCAAAACATCAAACTGAAGGTCAAATCGGTTAAATATATGGGGGGGTTTTATTTTTATTTTTTATATTTAAAGATAAACAGATATTTTGATGATTTCATGGAAGTATGTAACAGACTAGCTTAAGCAGCTGATTCGCTTCACAGGCCTGAATCTACTGGAATAATTCAACGAGAATTTAAGAGAATGAATAAAAAAAACCTCAAGATCACCAGATTCTAAATTTGAAAAGACATGTCAGTAAATCATTATGATGATATATTTCCGGATTTTTTTAAACATAAATAGGTATGTAGTTCAAAAGTACATGTATACATGGCAGGGGCGTTGCCTTGGAGCTTCGTTTCAAGAGGCTTTCGATATAATGAGATTTCATTATTCAAACTCGAAACCAATCTTGCAATGTTTATAATTACAATAAACGCTACTTATTCCGTTATCAGTCAACTCAGCCCATTAAATAACTCGGCCCGGTCAACTCAGCCACAATTTATAGTCTATAGTATGGTAATTAATATAGCGACATATGAATAAGTTTGCACAAATGATGAAGTTATAAACTACTATGTTTATCTAAATTATTTTGAAATATTATTTTGCGTTTTTGATAATATCATATGAAATCAGTGTTTTGAATTAGTGCATTTCTTCGAATGATTCAACAATTTCAATTAAATTATTTCAGGCCAATGCTCACATAAATTCACTCTTAATTGCTTCGCATTCGCTCACCGTCTTCATATTTCTTTACCAAGATTAACCTTCTTTCATCTCGTAAAACAAAGACTGAAAACGCTTGCTTTACAACAAGAAAAGATCAATTTTCTTTTAGAATTAGGTTAGTATACTTATCCAATGAACAATTTCAATCGAGTCGAGGAAATAAACACATAGCGGGTCAGAAACATGTCGGAAACAGTTGTCATGACGCGTGACGTCATGTATTATTCCATCTATAGACTCTGGAAACTTAGTCGGTAAGTAATAGTTATAGTTCATATCTGACAATTTACGTGATATATCCTAAGCGGAGCGTCAGCGGAGCGCAAGGTTATACGCGTTAATTGTCACAATATGAACTATAACTGTTTTACCGATCGACTTAATTTTTCGATCAATAACTCTAGTTCTAGTCGGTTGTGCGTCAATCAATGATGTCAGTCAATTTTGTTGCGTCATACATTCTTCAACCATCTATCATTTATATTTCGTCATTTGGCGAAGATTCGATTCGAGTCAAATTTAAAATCAGAATCAGTCTATCAGTTTGAGTCCTCCCTCTATGGGTTCACAAGTATATAAAATCTGTTTTCTTTATCATTTGAATGGTGGGATCGTTGAAAACGCAACAGAAATAGTCTACTCAATAAGCATTTTCAAATGCTCCATTACAAGCTAAGGGTACTAAGAGGCCGTTCACCGAACAAGATATGACGTCACTGGCTGGTTTGTTTGAGTTCTCCGCCCCTAATGACATAAAGTCACGTAGCACACTAATTCGAGCTGAATATCAGGTTATGCGATATATTTTTGGAAATTCAAATGAAATAGCGATCGATCATTGGTTGAAAAATTAGGGCGATTGGTAAAAAAGCTTTTATTTTTCATAGATAGATTTTTCTCAGATATTAGGACCATATGTGCACGTAGATAACAATCTCTTCTAACCGTTTATGAAAAAAATAGAACTTTTTGCTAATAGTTTTCACGGCGATTAAATCGCGGCTATTTGTGGTCAAATAGGCCGAATTAGTCACCTCATATCATTCGTTTGATTTATCTGAGAATAGGGAGCATCTGTGCGATTTGAAGAAGAAATATAAAACATGAATAAAAAAGAAAAAGAAAATTTTTGTCAGCTCCAAAGTCAAAGAAATTGAAGATTTAAGGTTCCGTAAAGTAAAAGAATTTTTTTGGAAATATTTCAAAAAGGATAACAATCATTGTAAAAATGATATATCTTAAGAAGAATTTCATTCTTATTTTTCAAATTTGGAAAAAGATATGTACACATGTAAGGATCCTTGTTCGAAGAATTTTACCGAAAATTACGATTTTGACGATTTTTCATTTCAATGTCAAGAACTTGACAGTCAAATTACCCAAACGGAAATTTATGCTGCGGTAAAACATTTGAAATCCAACAGGGCGTACGGTACTGATCTAATTCTAAACGAATATTTTACCGAAACTATTGATATCATTGCGCCCCGTCTTTGCGATATTTTTAATTCAATAATTGATTCAGGTATATTTCCAGAGACTTAGAGCGAAGGTGTAATAATTCCCATTTTTAAAAAAAAGGCGCCATAAATAACCCTGTAAATTATAGAGGAATTACACTTCTAAGTTGTTTTTCCAAACTGTTTACAACAATTTTAAACAAACGTTTGGAAAACTTCTGCGATAATAATTATGCTCGTTCAGATGCACAATTTGGCTTCAGAAAAGGCACGTCTACGATTGATGCAATGTTTACTTTGTTAAATCTCGTACAAAACTTTTTGAATAATAATAAGCGTTGCTTTTATAGATCTACAAAAATGTTTTGACAGTATATATAGAAAAGCGCTTTGGTTAAAATTATTCAATTTGGGTATTCAAGGGAAAATGTTACGGGTAACAAGAAATATGTATCAGCATGTTAAATCTTGCATTAAAAACTACAATAACGTATCATCTTTTTTTGAACATTTTGTTGGGTTAAGACAAGGTGAAATAATGTCGCCACTATTAGCTTCCTTGTTCTTAGAGGATCTAGAAGTATATTTACAAAAAGACAGCAGTAGTGGCGTCACTATTGACAATATAAATATCATTTTATTGTTATTTGCTGACGATATGGCGATCCTTGCAAAATCACCACATGAACTTCAAAATCAGCTCGAATATCTTTACGACTATTGTAATAACTGGGGCTTACAGGTCAATGAAGAAAAAAACAAAGATCGTGGTTTTTGCAAGAGAGGTAAATTGAAAGACAATGAGTATTGGTTTTACAACAACACAAAAATAGAGGTCACCGATGATTTTAACTATTTTGGATGTCTATTTCATTATAACGGTACCTTTGCTAACCATACTGAACATGTAGCAGGTAAAGCTCTTAAAAGTTTAAATTTGTTATTACATAATTGTCGTAAGGTTCCAATTACTTTGAAAACCCAATGTCAGTTATTCGATTCTTTTGTAAGCTCTACATTGTTATACAGTTCCGAAATTTGTGGATATTCAAAATCTAAAGAAATTGAGCGCATCCATTTGAAATTTTTAAAACGAATATTAGGCGTTAAAAGTAGTACTTGTTCTGCCGCAGTTTACGGTGATTTAGGACGTTATCCTTTGTATATTGTTCGATATTGTCGCATGATAAAATACTGGTGTAAAACAATCCAGTCTAGAAACATAATTTTGAGAACTGTTTACAACCAATCATTAGAAGACTTCACAAAAGGTACAAAAAAACTGGGTCAGTAAGATAAAAAAGCTCTTTAATGATTTTGGCTTTTCGGATATATTTGATAAAGTTCATCTTGATCCTCTATATCTTAAACGATTTCCTAAATTTTTTAAACAGAGTTTTCTCTCGTTTTCGGCGAGGGGATATAGTAATGGTCTCCGTTCGTTATTCCGTCATTCCGTCATTCTGTCATTCCGTCATTCTGTCATTCCGTCATTCCGAGGTTCCATCACTAAACTTGTCCGAAGCATATCTCCTTAAGTATAAAAGTTATCAACTTGAAACTTCATGGGTGGATATATCTCATAAAGGAAAAGTGCAGTGCACAAGAACTACAACTCTAGCTTGCATTATTTTGGCGTTATTGCCCTTTGTTATTTTTAATACTTAGATTTTGTCCGGGGTATATCTCCTAAAGTATAACAGCTATCAACTTGAAACTTAATGGGTGAATAGAACTCATAGAGGAGAAATGCAATGCATAATAGCTACAACTCTTGCTTGAATTATTTTGGAGTTATTGCCCTTTGTTACTTTTGATACTAAGATTTTGTCCGGAGCAAACCTTCTAAAGTATAACAGCTATCAACTTGAAACTTTATGGACGAATAGATCTCATGGAGGAAAAATGCAATGAATAATAGCTACAACTCTTGCTTGAATTATTTTGGAGTTATTGCCCTTTGCTATTTTTGATACTTTGATGTTGTAGGGGGTAAATTTCTTAAAGTTCAAAAGAATACTTTATATATTAGGCTTCAGTTTTACTATCAAGCTTTCGCGGCGGGGGATGGCCATGTCCGACATGGCCCTTGTTAAAAAACAAATGTTTCATGGTTTCGACTGTGAGAACCCGGAAAATGCTTTGTCATTATAAATTCTCCTAACCTCGCTTATATAACATCTATATTTCAAGACACTGACATAGTATTCTCTTTATGGATCAAACATGATATCGCATCGAAAATATCTATGGTACATGAAGTTTGATATCAATAGTCGTTCAATTATAATACAAAGACTTTAAAAGTACACGAAATCAACAACATTTATAACGAACCGACTTTAAAAAAAAATCTTAGGCTCAATTTCAGGTGTTCTGAACGTTTTCTAATGATTATTCCGAAAATTTCGTTCGGCTGGTTTTAGATTTGAAGCAATTTTAAAAAGTTCCCGATGTTTGTGTGCATTTTTTCAGTATAAATCCAAGTTAAAAAATTCATATAACTTTGACAAAACACAGTTAAGAGCATGGGATAAAATTTTAATTTTCCCTGATTTTTTTTTAAACAAAAAAAGTGAAAAAAATCTAATTTTACTCTGAATATACTTAGCTATTTTTCCATTGAATGATATGTTTTGTAAAGACAGAATAAAGATGTAATATTTCCTGGTTCAGTTCATATTGGGATATTCTTCTTCTTCTTCTTCTTCTTCTTCTTCTTCTTCTTCTTCTTCTTCTTCTTCTTCTTCTTCTTCTTCTTCTTCTTCTTCTTCTTCTGCTGCTGCTGCTGCTGCTGCTGCTGCTGCTGAATTTATCAATGATATAAAAAGAAGTTTTACAAGCCGAAATTACCAGATCACTGAAGAAAATAACATTGTGACTCTTTTTGCTTCTCACACAAGGACAAAATTATAAAATTACCCCACCCACCAGTGTTAATTTTGAAATCTGTGGTACCCTTGAATTCCCGCCAAACTCGCTGCCTTCCTCATTTTTTTCATTTGTATTTCCCATTTCAAATACCAAAATAAATATTACCTTTTCAGCAAAAACCAAATGGCCGTTGAGATGTTCGTTTCAGTGTAAATAGGTTTAAACCACAGCTCCACGTCAAAGGATATAAAGGTCTGGCATATCTTCCACATTCATGATTACATATCAAAGTTAGTTGCTCCCCTTAATTAGTACTAGTAAAATAAAATTGTGTCTGTTATAGGTAAGCTGTATATGCGGCTCACATCCATGCCATAATGGTGGAAAATGTACAGATTATCTTGTCACATACAAATGTACATGTGACGGAACTGGCTTCTCAGGCAAACAGTGCACATCTGATATTAATGAGTGTACCAATCACCCGTGTAGAAATGGTGGAACGTGTGTCAATAAACCGGGTTCTTTCTTATGTAAATGTCGACCCGGTTTCACGGGGAAAACCTGTACGCTTGACATTAATGAATGTTTTAAACCAAATATCTGTGAACATGGCGGAAAGTGTGTTAACACAATTGGTACCTACGGGTGTGATTGTTCTAACACTGGATATGTCGGTAGGACGTGTACACAGTTGGTAGATGCATGCGGAGTGATTCACCCTTGCAAGAATAGAGGACACTGCTCAAATAATGGTTCTAATTACAATTGTGACTGTAACCACACTGGATATCAGGGACAAAACTGCACCGCAGACATAAACGAATGCCAGGTCACTACTCGATGTAAGAATAATGGTAAGTGTATCAATACCAATGGGTCATTTCGTTGTGACTGTTCGAAAACCGGATACAGCGGCAGTGTCTGTACTTTGGACATTAATGAATGTTCTCGTAACCCTTGTAAACATGGTGGAGTCTGTAGAAACACGAAGGGGTCATTCCGGTGTTCCTGTCCCCATGGTTACACGGGTCAAGTTTGCACAGAAGATATAAACGAATGCCGTCTTAAGAATCCATGCCAAAATGGCGGAAGATGCACAAATAGTCCAGGATCATTCAATTGTACATGTACGAATGGCTTTAATGGGACACTATGTACTGATGACATTGACGAGTGCCAAATTAGAAATACGTGTCAACATGGTGGAACATGTGTTAACACAGTTGGATCATATCAATGTGTATGTCAGAAAGGTTACAGTGGTAAACATTGTACAAATGACGTGAACGAGTGTCAAGTGATCCGTCCTTGTAAAAATGATGGCAGCTGTACAAATACAAATGGATCATACCCATGCAGTTGTAAGAAAGGTTTCCAAGGTGTCAATTGTGACCTTGATTTCAATGAGTGTTCGACCAAGAACCCTTGCAAAAATGGTGGGACTTGTGTCAACACTCCAGGATCATACCGATGCCTCTGTAGTGAAGGCTTCACTGGTTCATCTTGTATGAAGGATATTAATGAATGTGCTGACTGGTTACCGTGTCAGAACAATGGGACATGTACTAACACGATTGGTGGGTATACGTGTAACTGTTCTAACACTGGCTTTACTAGTCTGAATTGTTCCATCGACATTAACGAATGCCATCTAGGACATCTGTGTAATAATGGAGGTCGATGCAAGAACTATGATGGTGGTTATTCGTGCGACTGCAGCCATACTGGATTTTCAGGAGCTCACTGTACAATTGATGAAAACGAATGTCTGTCGAACCCCTGTAACAACGATGCACGATGTTTGAATACCAAAGGTGGTTATAGGTGTGATTGTAGTGGGACAGGTTTTAATGGGGCAAGCTGCTCCAATGACATAAATGAGTGCAAAGAATATCCATGTGCAAATGAAGGAGTTTGTAAAAATATGGTCGGATCCTATAGATGCCTTTGTGCACATGGTTTTTCAGGAACAAACTGCACAATTCCACCTCCAACAACGACCATCGTTGATAGCCTCGGTAAGCAAAAATAATGACATTGCTTTAATGCTTTTCGGTGGTTTATTGAGAAATAACGATAGATTATTACTTAATTATCTACCCGCCAATCAAGTGAAATTATCAAAACTTATAATCAGCCCTCAATTCACTCTATTTGACGTTATCCGAGCAGATCCCAAAAAGGAAATATTTGTGACGTCATAATGATGCTGCCTTGTTACCACGTGCAAAATGACGGGCTTTAAGGAAATTTGTCTCTAAATCTTAACTTTTTTGTCTCATTTTTCATTAAAGAAAAATACTTTTAGCACGTGAAACCGATAAATATTATTTTGTGACAAACAAAAGCTTTATTTTCAAGCCACGAGTGTATATATAGCTTTGATGTTTGCTTAATTAAATGTTTATTAATCTTTCCCTGAAACAAACGATTATCCTCCATTCTTTCTGTTGCAACGACAATACTTATTGATATTTTTTCCTTGCATTGATGAGCTTTATTTATTCAAACAAATAGTTATATTTAGATGGTCAAGTTGTCGTTGTTGATCAGCCAAATGCGTTATCTTCAACATAAATCAAGGTTTAAAAATACATACCCGTTAATTTGGTCGCACAACGCTTAACTATCGGATTTGATATTCATTGAACTTTTATTCTACAATCATTTTGTAGATGTTACAAAAAAGGATTTTTAGCTCCACTCACCAAAGGCCAGCGGACTATTGTCGTGGCGGAATGTCCATCGTGGGTCCGTCCGAGCGTAACTTTTCTGAAAATATCTTCTTATCCTAAACCGATGACCGGATTTTGGTGATACTTGGCAGAAATGTTCCTTGTGTGAACCTCTTTTAAAAATATTTTGACCCCCAGATATGATCGTGGCAATGTGGACCTAATTTTCACTACCAAACCTTTAAAATTCTTCCCCTTCCAAATAATTGGCCCGATTTCAATAAAGTTTGGCATGCGTGATCCTTGGGAGACCCTCTTCTAAAGTTATTCAAGAAATGTAGATTGACCCCGAAATATGGACAGGGTTGGGAGTATTTTTACGATAAATTATATTAAAATCTTGTCTTACGAAACATTTTGCCCGATTTCAATGAAACTTGGCATGGATAATCCTTGGGTTACCCTCTTCTTGTTCAAGGAATTTGGATTGGAAAAGAGGGGCTCATTTTCATTTTGAAATCTTTGAAAAACTTCTCCTCACAAACGAATTGCCCAATTTCAATGCAATTTGGCATGAATAATTCGTTAGTAACCATCTTCTTAAATTATTTATAAAAAATTTGCTTGGCCGCAGATAAGAGGAGGGCTTATTTTTCCGTATAAGATCTTTGAAAATCTTCTCCTAAAATCGAATTGCACAAAATCACGGAAATATGGCATGAATCCTTGAGACCTTCTTAGCAATTAGTGCTGATGAATTGATTTAACTGATTTTGAGACAGGATACGGAGTCATTGGTCATGTCATTTCGTTCGATATAAGGCAGGCCCGACAACACAGGCCGTTGTTAGTTTCTTTGGTATTGTAGGGTAGCCAGCCCATCAAATGAATAAATGCGTCAGAAATACGAGGGTCAGTCCGATAACAGTGTTCTGAATGGCACATGTCATTCCAAATCGGAAACCCTCGTCGATTCTTCGAATTATCACCAAGAATAATTAGGGCGCTGAAATAAAAGAGCGTTATTTTGAACATACGTTTGCATGACGTCATACGTATCAGCGATCCCACTAAGCTAAGGACGACGTTGCATAAAACCAAATCAACGAAATTACGATTTGATAACAAAACGCAGCGTTTTATTGCGTTTTGACATCGCATTATAATATACACTTTTTTTTCAAGCGTATTAATCGAACTACCACAAGAAGCCGAATTACCTAGAAATGACCAACACTTACTTTTAAGTTTACTGAAAAGTCCTTAAATTGTTGCAATGGTGTCATTCCATCATTTGCACTCGAATCAC